>ML289041.1:0-31022 GCA_005239495.1 Nicotiana undulata
GACTCGCACCTGCGGGAATTTGTCCGCACCCGCGATGGTCTGGGCCCCTGGGGAAAGTCGCGCTTGCAGGCTTTTGTCCGCGCCTGCGGAGCCGCGCCTACGGGAAAAGGATCGCCCCTGCGGCTGGAGCCGCACCTACGATGGCATTTCCACTGGTGCGAACCTCGCGCCTGCGGCTCATGGACCGCAGGTGCGGTCACACCAGTAAATTCCCACCAGCTATGAGTTTTGCTGGTTTTTTACCCCGATCGGGGTCTGGGAGCCCCCTGGGCCCACCCGAGCCCTCGACAAATTATACCAACAAGTCCCAAATCACATGACGGACTTGCTCGAGCTCCCATAATACTAAAATCATCATTCAAACCAAGAATCACTCTCCAAACCCCCTTACATCAAACTTAGGATTTCAAGAAAAATCAAATGGCTCATCAATACACGGAACGGGTCTACACTGCTCGGAATGACCCCAAATTTTGCGGACAAGCCATAAATGATTATACGGAACTATTGCCAGTTCCGGAATTCCATTCGGACCATGATATCACGAGGTCCAATTCCAGGCTGAATTCCAAATCTTATGAAATCCTGAATTCCAATTCAGGTGCCGAAATACTCCCGGGTCATCAGAAATCCGAGGCGAACACACTCCCAAGTCCGAAATCATCATCCGGAGCTGTTGGAGCTGTCAGAACTCGATTCCGAGGTTGTTTATTCAAAATGCTGCTCGGAACCAAAATCAGCCTAATAGGCTAGCCTTCAGGAACCAAGTGTTCCCGAACAGGCCAAATCACTTCTGAATCTCGAACTACCTGCCCACACAAGTCATAAGGCATGAGTAGTCGCTATGGAAAGAGTCATTCACGGGAACGGAGTCCCAACATACAAAACGACTGGCTGGGTCATTACAGATATGCTCAAACAGAAGTGAATCTTGTACAAGTACCAAGAACAACAAAGTGCCCAACTCAAGAGCCCCACCGCGGTCGCGGTCCATCTTCCGCGGACCGCGGTCCATCTTTCATGGTCCGCGGTGGAAATCTTCAGAGGACCCTTCACAAGCAGTTTCCCATTACGGCCGCGATCCATTTACCGTGGTCCGTGGTCCAAAGGTTCAGAGACCCTGTTTTAAGGCAAAGAGGCACCGCGGCCGCGGTCCATTTACCGCGGTATGCGGTCAAGCATCTTCAGAGACCCAGAAGCGAAAGCCAATGTTGTCCACCACGGACCGTGGTCGATTTTACGCGGTATGCGGTAACCCCGCAGGGGAAATTTTGTCCAGAATTTCGGCGGAGTATAAATAGCTCATTTTGTAATTTTAATTATTATCTTTTCCATCAGTGAACAGACCAACTCGTGAATAGTGTTCTTTTTCATCTTGTTGTTATTTTCTTGTGATTTTAACATTGAATCTTTGTGGTTTGTGTTATAAATCATTAATATGGGTTCTACTTCATCTCTTTCATTGAATTCATCTTTGATTATGAGTAGCTAGACCCATTAGCTAGGGTTGTGGCTCAACCCTAGTGTGGGTATTTGATGGGTTTCTAAAATAAGGGTTTGGATGTTTATGGGTGTTTGTTATTTGGGCTAATTTAGGGTTCTTATTGTTATGATTAGTGGTTGAAAACACTAATTGACCTTCCAATAACCTGGGTCCTTCTTAAGAAGAGGATTTGAGTCTAAAAATTTGGTCCAACAAGAAATTGGGACATAATCCAGAGATTGGTAGTCCCAATCAATTGGGTTGAATCCAGAGATGGTAAAAAACTACTTGAGTCCTAATTAACGGGTTAAATATCGAGAGAGTAATACCCTACTTGAACCTCAATTGCTTGCATATTTGACACCCAAACTACCGAGAGGTATAGAGTGGGCAATTTCGTGCATTGGTTATAGCAGTATCCCTAATTAACATCCTTGCCTTAGGAACTTGAAATCCATTGAGTACTCGTCTAGGTAAAAGTCATAACCCTAGTGCCTTTATCCATATAAGAAAATAACTTCAAAACAAATTAGTTAGTTAGTTTGCATTCAACAATAGTATAATTATTGGTCATAGTTTGAAAACAACCAAAATATGAGAAGTGTAATTAGAAACACAAAACACCACTAGATCATATAGACACTCACTTCAAATACAAACTCCCTGAGGATTCGATCCCGACCTATCGGGTAAAAGCTGTACCGACCCTTGTCTTCCTACTCATCAGTAATTAGAACTAACAAGAATGCATTTATAATTCCTGTAAATCAACCAAGCAAGGCAATTAGGTATATGTCTATCCTAACCGCGAATCTGTTCCCCGATGCCCAGGTTCAAGAACTTGCTCAACTCAATCCTATATGCAATCTAGAATTCCCACTTTCGAGTTCAATTCTAGATTCTTAGATAGTATTCAATTGGTGATCAAGCAATCAAATAATAAAGTGCAGGATTGAATAAATAAACTAATACGAAAAATCAAGAAATCAAAATTAATATTCGAATAACAATAGTCATGAAAGAACCACAACCCTAGAACGTGAATTTTAGCTCCACATAGATATAGTATTCGAACAACAAATCATACAAAGAAACATAAAAAATACTCGGTTTGGTGGAAGAAAGATGGAACTTGATGAATTCAGGCCTCCACGGCGGCTCTGTGCTTGTGTTTTCCTCTCAAAACGTCCTTCCCTATTCAAAATAGGTTTAGGTTGTCTGTTATAAGAGTTGGGGGCTTCTAGGGGTCGAAATAACCGAGTCCTAGTCGAAATAGGACATATTCACGTGTTGAGCGTCCATGGCAGCGTAGGGTGCTAGCCCTGGCGCTCAAATATTTTAGCAGTGTGGCCCTCAAATTTCACTTTTTGCCTTTTTGTCCCGATTTCGCTCCAATTCGCGCCCTTTCATCCCAAATTACATTCAAATGACCCATGCACATAGAAATACCAAATTTAGCACAAATAATCATATTAAGCATCTCAAATCATTGAGACATGAGCAAAATGTGAGGCGATATACATCAAAATATGCATACATTAAGCCAAACATTAGCAAGTCATTAGACAAATTAATCATAAGTTGAACATGATATAACTCTTACATACTAAGTGAAACAATGATTTAAACATGCTAATTACATATTGAAAAGCTCAGAATATCAAGCATAGACTAGTAATAAGTAAACTAAAGCAGTAAGAGAGCACATAGAGTTTGGAACTTGGATTTAAATCAGAACATACCAGTTAAGCAGAGCAGATACAAAGTATAGAACAGTGGAGTGCAATAACTAGCCTTGGCTTACAGCCGGCTAGTTTAATAGAAGTAGCAAGTAACAAGAAAGAGCAGAAAACTTTAAGTGCAAGAGAGAGTTTTTATGAACTAGTGTTCTTTCCTAATGAGAGTATAAGATTGTATATATATATATATATATATATATATATATATATATATATATATATATATATATANAAATAAGGCAAACAATCAGTTGTTCAGTAATTGAAGAGCCACAAAGTCAATTAAGAATAAAATCAGTGAAGTCTTACCTTAATTAAGGGAGTAATTTACCAACGGTAAAGAGCAGGAAACAATTAAGGAAAGAAATCACATAGCTAGGCAAAGTAGGTAATTAGTGGTAGATACACAAATGTTCAATTAAAGGAATAAGTAGTACGAATCAGTAAATGATACAGTTGATCGTAAATAAGGTAAGAAATAATTTAAAGGTTGAAAAATCGGAAAAATAACCAGAAATTAGCATATGAATAACATCACAGCAAAACCAGTGAATCGGGGATTTGAAATAATATTGGTTTTAAGGAAGGTAATATAGATTTCCCATGAATAAGCAAGTAAACCAAGCATAAACTGAAGGAATCAAAATCTGAAACCCTAATAAGACATATTACGGTAAAATCATAACATATTCTAAGTAATGGAAGCAATATTCATGGGAGTCGAACACACAGCAGAATAGTATAGCAAACATGCAAGGATGAACTCAGAATTCTAACATAGTGTTGAAAAATTAGGGGTTTTCAACATAACTAGTTAGGGTTAAGGGAGAACTTAACAAAATATCATTTAAACACATGAGAATCAGAGAATAACACTTAAAAACACCATAAATCGTTTTGAAGAAAAGTTTCAGAAACCCTAGTTAGGAAAAATGAAGCGACGCTTTGAAAATCGGAAGGTTTTCATAAAAACAAGCAAAAATAGTCCGAACCTTCTTAGATCTGTTACAGATCTAAAAAGCTATGAGATGAAATTTGCGTTTCGAGAAAATAACCCAGAAATGAGAGATATCGGCTTAGAACCCATAGGTTTAGCCAAGAAATAGGACGATCTTACTCAAATCAAGCCATGGTGGCCTGAGGATGGTGAGGACATGCCAAGGTGTGAGCGGAACGGCCACTGGTCCCTTGAGGACCTCAAAGACAGCAAGAATCCCGGCGTAGGAGAGCCGTTAAGGCTAGAGAATGGTGGTAAGCCACCATAGTTGACGGCGAGCAAGCAACGGCGAGGGAAATTAGGGTTAGGGCAGAGGGAATTTGGGAGAGACGGGTGAGGTGTGACGGCGGGTGTGTGAGGAGAATGAGGGGTTTGGGGGGGGGGGNCCAAGCAAATTAATTAAAATCATTTATAAAGTACTTACTAATTATAAAAAAATGAGTTTCATGCATAGAAATATTTTAAGAATGATTATTTAGTATTTAAAATACAAGAGACTAATTTCTTGGTAAAAAATAGTACAAAATTATATGCACGGGCTATAATTGCAAAGTTATTGCAATTATAGCCAAAAATGTGCTAATTTGGCTATTTATGGAATAATTTGGTCTTAATAGGACCATGAATAATAAATTAAATCAAGGAATTTCTTTGAAATCATTTGTGATGCAGTTTTTGTAGTTATTTATCTGAAATAAAATACTGGACAAATTTATAAAAATGTAGAAAAATTATGGAGAAATACCAATTGATATTAATGCATGATTTTGAAGGTATATATGCAATTTTAAAATATTTTAGGAAAAATTGGGTATCAACACTCCTACTGTTTGCGGAATAATAAATATAGAAAGTAAAGAACACAAAGATTTTTACGTGGAAAACACCTGGCTCTCAAGGTGAAAATATCATGACCTACTACCCAGTAGGATTTTCTGCAAACACTTCACTACAACTCTGAGCCAACAACAAAGTTTAAAAACTCTTGCAAACCTAAGGATTAACTCTGATCCTTATAACAACACGCCACAGGCTGTTGCAACTACGTCAAGTTAACTCTAACTTGAATAATACAACTCAGGTACCTAGTACAATTTGCTTCTAAGAAAGCTGAAAGGTACAACTCAAAAAAATAAAGAAAGACACATAACACTCTTTATGGATCTGGTTTTTCAATCTTGTTCATGTAGCTTCAGGATCGCACTCTTAAATCTCACACGAATTGCTTTCAAAATTTCCTTGCTATTTTGCTCTCAATTCACGTGTTGCTTCTGCTTTTGTGTGTCACTTTACAATAAGAACATTCTGCAATATCTAGGAGTTAGTAGATAAGGAAATAACTAGAATCCTAATGCAACTCTTCCTTGATGGAAGAGTTCTAGTCAAACTCAACTCCTCAAATCCTTCCTAATCTTAGATTCTGTTCTTACTGAATAAGGAGTCCTTCTCCTTAACGTGTTTGAAATCTTTTCGATCAGGAGATATCTCTATTTTACCAGATTTCGTTTATCTCCTGCATGTGCACCTCACGTGCCTTTGACTCTGCTTGTGTTTATGTCTTCCAAGATGGACCCGGTTCATCTCTGAGTTCCTTTGTCAATCTTCAAAACTATTCTCTTTCTTGGGCCAACAAATTCCTCCTTTTTGATGATGACAAACTTTGTGTGTCCATGACTTTAGGCATGTTTCAACTTAATCCAACATTGACACATATTATAGTATTAAGCACTTATCATGAAGAACCAGGATCATTAGGTTATAAATATCACTATTCAGAGCACAACCATTTTCCCCCTTTTGGCATCATCGAAAAGTTGCAAAAAGATGTGTGAATCCCAGATAGTTAAAAATCACTCATGGCCACTGGGCCAACTGCAAATACATTCATGGATTAATCATCAATAATCAACTAAGAATTCAAACTATCAAATAAATATAGACAATGAATAAGAACAAAAGTAGCAAACTTCATTGATAGAGAATATGATTCTACCACAATCCAAAAAATGAAATAAAAACAATTAAAACATGACCAAACAAAAAAATCTTGAATCTGGGTCACTGAAAGTTCTAGGCAGGGCTAAGAAATTAAGGTTTGGAAGAAATGCAGACATGGTTCCTTTAGCCAAGGTAGATGGTTCAGCAGACTTAGAAACAGATGAAGACTTCTTTGAGGAAGTCTTGGTTTTCTTGGGCTTAGGAGTCTGAACCTCTACCTCTGCCACTTTCTCACTTTGATGGACCAGGTCCATCTCATCCACTTAAACAGCCTCACTTTGCTTTAACTTGCTCCTAGTACTTCTTCCTCTTGGAAGAGAAATATCAGAAGTCTCAGAAGAAGCAGCTTTCCTTTTCTTGTTGACTCTTGTTGTGCCAGGGGTTGTAGCTTTAGGAGTTCTTTTCTTCTTAGGTTTGTAACTGTTACCTATCTTTTTCAGCAGATCCGCCAGTGTTTCATTAACAGATGAACCAGGTTCATCTTCTTGCTTTCCAAGATTCACTAGTCCTTCAGCGACTTCTCCTGATCCACTTCCCCCTGTGTTCTTCCTACTTTCTTCCTCCTTCTCTTGATCAGCACCACAAATAGCCATTCTAACATATTCAGAGGTGCATGAAGAATCAACCACTTCTTTCATTTTTTCCCTTCTCATTACTCTGTACTTCCTCACTCTTTTTTTTCTATTTTTTTTTACCTTCTCTCCTTATTGTCTTAGGCATTTCCACATCTACCACAGACCCAACCAGTATGAACTTATTTTCTAAGTTTTCAGCGACCTCAGAAATGACCTTAGAAGAAGGTTGTGGTACAGAAGTTACATTTTCAGAATCGGAAGACCAGTTTCTTCCCCCTCAGTAGCCGATTTGAAAAAGTCATCGTAAATTTGGGAATGGTTCTGTAAGGGAGGGTATGGCTTGAATGAAATTTTAGTTTTGAATAGACGGTTAAGGCTTCCCTAGAATCTAGGTATTTTAATTTGGTGAGGTTCTAGTTGAAACGAAACTGGTTCCAAGTCAATTGGATAGGCTTTTCAAGATTTTGGGCTTGAGTAGGACTCTGCTCATGATTTAAATATTAGTTTTTCAAATTGTGCAGAGTGTAGAACACATACCTTGCTATTCAGATGAACCAGCACTGATGAACCATGTTCTTCACTAAGAATCCTCTTGATCATGTCTTAATTTGCCAAAATGGAGAAAATTTCATTAGAGATCAGTGAGTCATATTAACATATGGAACAGGAGTATACTTTTTACAGTATGAGACTAAGCAAAGATTAATCTAGTTATTTACACAAACTCCAAATTTTCTAGCCAAAAATACAATTTTTTTTCATTTTTCTTTTTCTTTCATGTACAATCTGAACTGGTTCATTAGGTGATCTTAATCATCCCTAATTCTAACATGTTCCTTTCAATGCTCTCTACTCAGTTCTTTTGTGAAGATGGCATCTATTTGCTTGTTAGTAGCACAAAATTTCACAGTGATCAAACATTTTTCATAGTTGTCCTTCAAAACCCGATGACTAACATTTATGTGCTTAGTTCTTTTGTGATGAACCAGGTTCTTGGTCATACTAATTGCATTAGTGTTTTCACAAAAGATAGGGATACAACCTACATCAATCCCACAATCCATTAATTGTTGTTTGATCCATAACATTTAGCACAATATGAGGCAGCATCAATATACTCAGTTTCAGCAGTAGATAAGCCATCAGAATTTTACTTTTTTGGTGGCCCAAGACACAAGACATGAGCCAAAAAAGTGTGTCATACCTGAGGAGCTCTTTCTATCCACAAGAAAAGCTGCATAATCAGCATCATCATATCCCACTAAGTTGAAATTACTACCTTATGGATACCATAGACAAACGTCAGTGGTGCCTTTTAAGTATCTCAAGATCCTCTTGATAGCAGTCAAGCGAGACTCCTTTGTATTTTCCTGGAATCCAGCACAAAGGCCTACACTAAAATAAATGTCAGGTCTATTAGCAGTGAGATATAACCAAGAGCTAATCATTCCCCTATACATTTTCTGATCAACAGATGAATCGGGTTCATCCATATCCAATTTCGTGGATGTTGCAATAGGAGTGTAAATTTCTTTGGATGATCCTTCCTGGTATTGTTACTGAGGAATAGGTTCATTGATAGGTTCCCTCGAGGTTTTGACCTGTTCCATCACCTGTTCCTTTGTCAATCTTCAAAACTATTCTCTTTCTTGGGCCAACAGTGGGAAATCATGACTTGCTCTGTTTAAGTCTCGATAGTCGACACACACCCTAACTTTCCCGTCCTTCTTTGGAACTGGCATAATGTTGGCCAACCAAGTCGGATATTCAACTACCCTAAGGACCTTAGCTTTGATCTGCTTGGTGACTTCTTCTTTGATTTTCAGACTCATATCCGACTTGAACTTTCTGAGCTTCTGCTTTACCGGCGAACACATCGGATTAGTGGGTAGCTTATGTACCACTATGGATGTGCTCAATCCGGTCATATCATCATACGACCATGCGAAAATGTCTTCATATTCTTTCACGAAATGAGTGTACTTTTCTTTCTTTGATGGTGAAAAATGAATGCTTATGTGATTTTCTTTGATTGTTTCAGAATCTCCCAAGTTGACTATCTCAGTTTCGTCCAGGTTGGACTTAGGCTTATTCTCAAAATTCTCGACTTCTTTGACAATTTCCTCAGGTATTGCATCTTCTTCTTCTATCTCTTCCGAGGCACTATCCTTATGTTGTGTTGTCTCATTACATGTCACAATCTTTGGTTCATCAAGGTAAGAAATAGTAATGTTGTAGAGAGAAAGATATAGAGAATAGTAATAAATAACAAAACATTAAGCCATTGATAAATATCAAAATGTCAAACAAAATCGATTTTAATGATTTAAACAATGTTTCCAAAACGAAATACTGAAAATGCTTTTAAGGAAAATGCTCAAAAGGATTATTTTCGAAAATAAATGACACTAGTAGCCAGGCTACCCCGGGACTCGATGGGCCCTTGATGGTGTGGCTTTCCAGTTTCTGAGGACGGCTCCTTTCTCCACTGTCTGGATGACGAGGCCTTCCTCCTCCTCCTCGTCCTCAACTATTACACTGCAATCCATGTCTTCCTCTTCTAATAATAAATGCCTCAAACCAGCTAGTACTTCGTCTTCTTCGGATCCCCACATCATATCAGCTTGATGGAAGGACTGGTTCAAATGTGGTATTGGCTGTTCAACAGGGTAGTAAGGACCGCGCCATGGTGGCGACCAATTCTGGTACTCATGCCAGGTGTACTGATATCCAAGTCCAAAGGTTGTGCAGTGACGTTTTAGTTGTATTGGTTTGGCAATACCCTGGAGATTCTTTCCGAGCCCTTTATCAGGTTCATACCCTGCCCACGCCAGTATGATCTCTATTTTGCTGGTCCACCACTTGTCCTTTTCAATTGCATTAACGCGCTCAATGCGATGGTAAGTCTCCCTGCCCAACTTCCTTCTATTTTCCACAACTGAAACAGTTTAATTAGTATAAATGGGAATACTCCTGTCTCTATGAATGATCACCTCCTGATGGTTCCATTCAAACCTCATAGCCTGGTGCAGAGTGGATGCTACTGCTCCAGCGGCGTGTATCCAAGGTCTTCCTAGCAATAAATTATATGAGGCGGATATGTCGAGTACTTGGAATTCGACATCAAACCAAGTCGGACCCATTTGTAAGCAAAGGTTGGTTTCTCCGATCGTGGCCCTTTGATATCCATCGAATGCCTTTAGATTCATAGTTCCTACTCTTATCTCATGAAATCCTTTGCCCAATCTTTTCAAAGTCGTCAACGGACAGATGTTGAGACTGGAACCTCCATCTATCAAGACCCTAGCAATGAATTTGTCTTCACATTGTACCGTGATATGCAGCGCCTTGTTGTGGCTTAACCCTTCCAGTGGAAATTCATCTTCATGGAAAGTGATCATATGGATCTCCAGTACTTGTCCTACCATGTTAGCCATTTCTCCACCGGTAATATTGTTGGGCACGTAATCTTCGTTCAATACCTTCATCAATGCATTACTATGTGCTTCAGAATTCCGCAATAATGATAAATAGATATCTGAGAGGGGGTTTTGTTCAGATGGTCCACTACAGAGTATTCTCTCGCTTGCACCTTTATCCAAAGGTTATCCGGGCTGGTTTCAATGATAGGCTGTTTGGAAGCGGCTTCTTTATTTGTTCCCTCTAGGTGCTCAGGTGTGTAAACTCTACCAGTCCGGGTCATCCCTTGTGTTGCACCAATTTCTTCCATTTTCTCTTTTCCTCTCCTTCTGACTTCTACAACATAGTCCCAGGGTACAACTTTGGAATTAAAGGATGGTGTGGGTGCTACCGTCACAGTGAAGGTTGTGGTCACTTCTACTTCAAACGGAGCAGGCGCAACTGCAGGTGTTGTTACTTCCACTTCGTACAGAGTCAGTGCGGCTACTTCAACTTCAATTGATGGTTGTATTTGTACCACAATAGGAGTGAGAGTGACTGCACGTTTCTTAGGATCATCTCCTTATCGAATGAGCCCAATTGACCCTTCTGGGTCCCATTCTTCATCAGTCTTTATCACATTCATCCCCTCGCCCCCGTGATCCGGGAGGGGATTGTTGCAAACGTTAGGTGCAGACTCCTTTTCTTGTATAACCTTGGTATTAATTAGCGCCTGGATCTTGTCTTACATAGTGTGACATTCATCAATGGTATGACCATTCATGCCGGAGTGGTAGGCACATGTTTTATTTGGATTGACCCATTGAAAGGAGTTTTCCATGGAAACAGTGGGAATAGGAGTGACATAACCATCAACTTTAAGTATTTCATATAACTTATCGATAGGTTCAGCAATAGGGGTGTATTGCCTGGGCGGCCTGTGGTCCAAATTTGGTCTGGGTTTCTGATAGTTTTGGCGGGCTGGCGGTGAGTGGTAATATGTTGGCTGGGTATTATAAGTATGGTAGGCGGTGGCGGTTGTGGATATTTAGGAGGTGAAGGCCGATATGTAGGTGGAGGTGTTTGGTATGTGAGAGGAGATTTCGGACCTTGGGCTACCATCACGGCCCCTACTTCCTTTTTCTTGGATATGCCTCATGATTGCAAGGCCTTGTTGGTAGCTTGTAACGCCTCAAAATTGGTTACCATCCCGCTTTAATTTCCTTCTTCAATTATTTCTCCCAATTTGATGATGTTGGAGAATTTGTGATTTTCAATAACCATCAACCTCTCGTAGTATTACGGATCCCGGGCCCGGACAAAGAAATTGTTCATCTGCTCTTCTTCCAATGCTTGCCTTACTTTTGCAGCTTCCGATCTCCACCGTGTAGCATACTCGCACAAAGTCTCTGCCGGCTTCTTCTTAAGATTCTAGATATAGAAGACATCTGGTGCATTCTCCGTATTGAATCTGAACCAATCCATGAAATCAGACGCCATGCTTACCCAGTTAACCCACTTCTTTGGATTTTGACTGATATTCCAAGATAGGGCGTCTCCAGTGAGGCTCCTCATGAATAATTTCATGTGAATTCTTTCATCTTTTCCAACTCCTGCGAGCTTGTCACAGTATGTCCTCAGATGCACCTTTGGGTCACTTATTCCGTCAATCATTTCGAACTTGGGAGGTTTGTAATCCTCTGGCAGTTCTACGTCCGGCTGAATACACAAATCTTCATAGTTCAAACCCTCAATGCCTTTACCCCATTCGACGCCTTGGACTCGATTGTGAGCTTCTTAAGTTCCTCTACCATATTCTTGATGAGCAGGTCCTTCTCGGCGGATTCTGGTGTGTATGGAGTTTGTTGTGAAGGATGAGGTAGAGTTTCTACGTATATGGGGTTGTTTTGATGGATGCCGGGGATTTGGGTGTAGTGGTGATCATTGGTTGAGTTTTGTGGATCGGGGGTAGGTTGTGGTGTGTTTTGAGGAGTATGGTAGGTGGTAGTTTGTGGGTACTAGGTTGGATGATGTTGGTGCTGAGGAGGAGTTGGTACCGGTGGAGGATTAGGATTTTGGGGAGGTGTGGCGTATTGATGAGGTGCTGGAGGATTTTTCGGATGCTGGTTTGATGTGTTTTGAGGAGGCGCTGGGTTTTGGGTGTTCTATTGGTTGATATCTGGGACGTTCAAGGTGACAGAAAGGTTTTCCAAGTTGTGGACCTGCTCAAGTTCCCTTTGTAACTGCAGTATTTTTTGCTCCAACCGTAGAACCAAATAATTTTGTGCCAGAGTACTCCGACTATCTGAAGTTTCAACATTCTCTGCATGTCTAGCGTTGTCTTTTCTGATACCACTCATGTCGTCCATCTTAGCCCCAATCGATCAAATTCCCCAGGTCGCGCATATCCAATAGAAGATACGCCCTTTCTAGATGTCCTCCTTCATTTCCCTCTCCATTCTGACAATCCACGATCCTTTTTCCTCATCTTCCCTTTAAGCTCCATCAGACCCTGCTCTAAATACTTCAACCTCTCTGTTGACTTCGTAGCGATTCCTCTCCATTCATTGATTGCTTCCATGTCCACTTTGTGTTGTTCCAAGTGTCTGGCCTCATATTCAAAGATCCTTTTGCGTAACCTTATGTATTTTACTTGTGCTTCAGCAGTGTCGTCTATGACCCTATTTCCCAAATCAATCCCTGGCTTGACTTCTCCTGCTATGTCATCATCCAACCATGACGGGAATAAATACACATGGCTGGCATGATACCGATATGTCTCGATGGTATCCTTTTCCACAGTGATCTTTAGATGCCACATGTGTTGTGCCTCACACTTGAATGGAATGGCATCACCCTGGAAGTCTGCTTTATAGTGAACCATCTTGGAAACTCGTGGTATGACTTGTTTCCTCCCAGCCTGCGTCATGACTCTGATAGGAGCATAAGGATAGATACCCCTTAACCCGATCAGCACTAAGTGAGGAACATCTCTTGACCTGATGATGAACTCGCTAGTAGGGAACCACTCGAACATCTAATGGACCTTGTCGTCGGTCAAATTGTTAAAGAAGTGTAACCAGCCCATAGCGTTTCCTGGTTGAGAAAACCTGTCCGGGATGAAGGTCATTCTTTTTGGATGGTGAAAAGCTATGTGACACTCACCCATAACCTAAGGATCAATATTATATCGTTATTGCATGATTTCATAACTAATTCCTCATAAACTTCTCAATTTTATCAAAAACCTAGGTTTCACTCTAAACCCATGATTTCTACAAATTGAAGGTGTTAATCTATCTAAGAATTCAAGTATTAAGCTTAATTTATAGTAGGAATCACTTACCTTTCACTTGCTCGGTCCAAATCCCTCTTTTACCAGCTCCCAAATCACCCAAGATGAAGAAAAGTGTTCCAAAAAAAAAAGGCTAAGTCCCGTATTTAAACAAACCTCTCTGCCTACATCACATCCGCACCTACGGTCTCGCATCTACGAGAAAAATCTCGCACCTGCGGAAAATGGAAAAGGGGCCGGTGGTCACACCTGCTGAGCGGAGTCCGCACCTGCGGATCCGCTTCTGCGAAAAAGGGTCCGCACTTGCGGAACTGGGCAACACCCCCTGGGGTCGCACCTGCGAGGTTGGGACCGCAGAAGTGGTCTCGCACCTGCGGCTAGCCCTCCGCAAGTACGGTCGCACCAGATCTGGTGCACCAGCAGTCTTTTAAGGCTGTTTTTTGCCCTCGCGCGATGTCTGAATGGCATGCGGGCCCACCCATGACCCCGTTCAAATATACCAACAAGTCCTAAATCATAATACAGACTTTCTCGAGCCTTTGGAACGTCCTAAACAACGCTAAATCTAAAAATCATACCCCAAAACCTATTGGATCAAACTTAAGACCTTAAGCTCTTGAATTCGAGAGTTTAAAGGCCTCTTGGTATAGGAACATTTATACCACTCCAAACTCCTCCGAATCTCGAACCACCTGTCCCCGAAAGTTATAAATCAGTAAAAGCAACTACGGGAAGTCTCATTTAGGGGCACGGGGTCCTAGAACACAAAATGACCGGTCGGGTCGTTACATCTATAAGAGTCTAGACCGGTACCCTCAAGTGGACAACTTGAGAGGGAAAGGAACGAAACCGTCGATTGCACCGCTAATCGACTAGTCTTACCAAAAATAAGTCTTTTCAAATTTAAAAAGGGTGATATAGGAAGAGTGCAGACACTCATCAAGTGCCGCTATGGTATTAATTGCGCATGAGTGGAATATGATGTAGAGCATGCTTCATGCAAAGATAAAATAACACGTTGTCAAGTATTTTGCATGATGAAAGCGATAAATGCAGTATTTAATAAATGTAAAGACAGAAAAGAAAGAAAAACAGGGAAGAAGTTAGTTCGCATAATGGGAAAAAATTGTAATAAAGAAAATAAAGGGGTAAGGATTGGGAAAGACATGATATGACAAAAAAATAAAAGTTGGAGGAAGTGAACATGATTAGGAAATAAAAGGGGAAATGCACATTGTTTCCAAATTAAGCTAAAAGTATAAAGGGAAAATAGGGAAGAGAGTGTGCATGTAGCAATAAAAGGGGAAATGGTAGCGGGATGTTCAAGTGACAGCAAAGTAATAAAGACACACTTATCGAGAGAGACTAATTCATATAGACCTAGTTCGCAATGGTAAGAGCCTAAAAAATTTCCCCAGCAGAGTCGCCATACTATCGCGCCCCTTTTTCTCGCAAAATGGGGTTTTGACACGTGACAACTCTTTTAAGTAAGGGTGTTAAAAGAGAGATTCGCCACCTAACGGATTAAGGTGCGTTAGGGCACCTATTTGCAGATAACTCTGGATTAACCAGTCGCGTCACCAAAGATCGGGTAAGGGCTTAAATTATCTTGAGGAGAAGGTGTTAGGCACTCCTCGAGGTCCACAACGGTGGGTCCCAGTCGAACTTGAATTATATGAATTAGTTTAAGAGAAGAGGAGCAATTTGGGAAAATAAAAATAAAATGATTGACTTTAAACAAAGGTGGGGGTCCTAAGTATTTTAGCCTAAAGGATCACCCCGTGCAACATAAATAATACTTCGTAACTCCCTTAAGATGGGGTGTTACTCATATTATTCAGCGGGCACAGATATCATTTCCTGCTACCCGGTTACTATCTTTTAGTTGCTTACCTAAAGCGCACTAGCCAATTCTAAGTCGTACCCTATGCATGCACTACTCATCCCATGCCTATGGTTCAGGAGGCATTTGGACCTCTATTTCAGGGTGGTTCTAGACTTTAACTTAAGTTTCTCAAAAAGGAAAATACTAGGCGACATACAAAATATTTTTTTGGACTTTGACATATAAACAAATAAGGGCTCAAGTTAGCCTCCGCACTTAGACAACAAATGCACGCGAAACTGATTAACATTTGAAATCTGCAAATTTGCACCAATTAAGGTTGCAGAAACCTATAGGCAGGATGGCTATGTGATACTGAATTAATGATCAGACAATTTATACGCAGAAGCCATTCCTTAATACATTTTCCAAAGCCTACATAATTGCCTACTGATTTTAAGTATAAGGGGATTAGACCTATAAGCATGATGTTGTAACGACCCGGTCTATCGTTACGTAGAGCCTGCATTATAATTAATGTTATTGACTTGTTATAGGTTGGTTATACTATTATTGATGTGTTAAAGTTGGTAGGCTTGAAATCGAAATAGTGGTAGTGAGAGTTTAGCGACTTAGTCTTTAAAAATGGCCGTATAGTTGGAAAAGTCAATTGAGAGTTGGCATATTAGTAAATGACCTCGGAATGCGGATTTTACAGCTCAGATAGCTTCGTTAGGTGATTTGGGACTTAGGAGTGTGTTCAGAATAATTTTGGGATGTCCGAGTAGAATTAGGCTTGAATTGGTGAAAGTTAGTTTTTGGCGATTTTCGGTCGGCAGTGGAAAATAGGCTATCAAGGTCGGAATGGAATTCCGGAAGTTGGAACATGTATCATAATGTCATTTTGGATATGTCTGCAAAATTTCAGGTCATTCAGAGTTGTTTAGGATAGATTCGGCATCATTGGTGGATTTTAGAAATTTCAAAGTTCTTAGGCTTGAATTCGATGTGATTTTGGTGTTTGGAGGTTATATTTAGTGTTTTGAGAGTGCAACTAAGTTTTAATGATCATATATGATGTGTTGGTACGCTTGGTTGGGGTCCCGAGGGGCTCAGGATTGATTTCGGATGGTTAACAGAAGTTCTGAACTTGGTAAAATGCAGCTCCAGCTGCTGGTGTAACCGCACCTGCGAAAGTTTGACCGCAGGAGCGAGCAAAGCTCCGCAGATGCGGAAGTTGACCAGCTGAGGGAAATCCGCAGGTGCGAGGTATTTTCCGCACCTGCATTGCTGCAGATGCGGAAGGACCAGCGCAGGTGCGGAGGCTGAGATTCGAGGGTGCGCCGCAGGTGCGGACCTGGGTCCGTAGGTGCGCTTGAGTGGTCGCAGGTGCGGAAACACTGTTAAGAAACTATATAAGCAAGCCTTCGCGAATTTTAACCCTTTTTCCACCATTGTTGTACGGGTTCCGAGGTTTTTGAGGGATTTTGAAGAGGGAAACGTTGGTGCATCATTGAGGTGAGCTTTTTGGACTTAATAACTCGATTATAGGTTATTTAAGACCTTAATATCAGTGTAAATTCATGAAAATCAGTAGAAAAATAGGGAGTTAGGGCTTGAGATCATGAGACCTTTAGGGGTCGATTCGAGGGGTCAAACAAACTCCAATTTTAGAGTTCTTTATATGTATGGACTCGTGAGATGATGAAAAACAATTTGGTATAAAATTTGTCGAGTTCCGAGACACGGGCCCGGGGGTCGGGTTTTGGCTAATTTCGGATTTTGTGCTAAAATCGATATTTTTCAATTGAAATTCATTCCTTAAGCATAATTTGATGATAAAGGTCTGATATTTATATATTTGGAGCGCTCGGAGGTTGATACGAGAGGAAAGCGTATTGCAGAATAGTTTTCGGGCTAGTTGAGGTAAGTAATGTCTTTAAATCATGTCCTGAGGGTATGAAACCCCGGACTCTGCACCCTTTCACGTGTTTTGAAATGCAAAGATTGGAACTATGGAAATATATTCCCTATTTAGGCAACTATTGAGTTGCGAAATCGATTTTAAAGCATATTCTTAATAGTACTGATATATATTTGATATGTTTTGGGCTGTAAGCCATGTTTGGGGCCTAGTGCCGATTTGTTTACCCCTTGAGGGCTGATTTTACTATTTTCCTCACTGATATGTTATGATTTTCACTCAGTCTTTTCTTGATAATTGTTTTGACACTCAGAGTATTTTGATACTATTTATTGAAAATGAAACACTGTTTTTGGGTTGAGAACCCGGTATATTTATGGCCTGAAGGGCATGTTGAGAGTGTATGACTGAGTGAGGATGCGAGCCTATATTGTGAGGATGTTATGATATGAGTGAGGTTGCGGGCCTATATTGTGAGAGATTTATGCCATGATGTGGCTTGTTTATAGCGCTTGGGCTATAGGAGCCCCTCCGGAGTCTGTACACACCCCCAGTGAGCGCAGGAACCTACTGAGTGATGTTGCTCGTGGGGCTAATATTGAGTGACTGTGAGGTTGCCTGATGGGCTAATATTGAGTGATTGTGAGGTGTCCTGATGGGCTGATACTGAGTGACTGTGAGGTTGTCTGATGGGCTAATATTGAGTTACTGTGAGGTTGCCTGATGGGCTGATACTGAGGGAAATTGTTACGAGAAATGATTATGGCCCGAGGGGCAGATTTATGATGATTTTACTGAGTTTTTGAACTATGATTCACTTCGTTTTCAAACTTATTTTTTCTGAGAGTTTTACTGAGATATATATATTGAAATTATACTTGTTTCAAAGGATTTCTGGAAAACGGTTTTCGAACTTATGACTTTGATGAATACCTTATGGTGACCTGGTGTTTTACTGTTTTTTGAATTGGTGTATCTGTGTTGTGTGTTTCGTACTTTCTCAGACTGCGATTTATTTTCATTACTACTGAGTTGGCGTACTCATCATTACTCCATGTGCCTCTGTGCATAGATCCAGGTACCGGCTCGGAGCATTAGCTGTTTCTGTTCGTTAGCAGCAGTTTTACGGGATTTTGAGGTAGCTATCCAGCGTCCATAGCTTCTCCATTTCCCTTCCTTATTTAGTTTTGGCATTTCATTCCTAGACTTATTTAAGACATTAGCAGAGTTAGTTTTATTTCGTAGATGCTCGTGACCATGTTGACTCCAGTCTTGGGAGGTTTTTGTTTAGAGTTGTTTAGACTATTATTGGGGCGCTAAGACTTAAAGAAGTTAATTTATGCTATGTTTGCTGTTATTATTGAATTGTGAATTATTATAATAGAACAAATGCGTAGTAATGTGATGGTTGGCTAGCCTAGTTCCACGATAGGCACCATCACGACCTGTTAGAATTTTGGGTCGTGACAGATGTCTAGATGTTCTGCGCAATAATAAATAGTGGTAATCACAGAAGAACATTCAGAATTACTTATTCAATCCTATAGACATGTTTTCTAGTGATGACAATGACACAATGTTGAAAACTCCTAAATAAACGAGCAAGATAATAATTAAAACTAATCCAGACCTATAGGCATGATTTCTACAATTAGAGCTGATTTTAGATCCTATTGGCATGATTTCTATAATTTGTGAATAGGGTAGCATGTAAATAGAATCATGCACGCATATTGAATCATACAATTCCCTATAGGCATGGTTTCTAACAAGCAGAAATAGAACATAGTTGAACCAAGTGATGAACCTATAGGCAGGATTGCTAACATATTATGATTGAACATAATAGGATACCTATAGGTATGATTTCTAACACACGACAACTGATCATACAATAACACATTATTAGACCTACATGCAGGATTTCTACCCAATTTAATGCAAGTATAATATAAAAATCCCTTTCCCAATTTCACTAACCCAAAATGTTATTACAATGATTATTACAGACCCAAAATGAATAGCATAAATTACAGAGTAGAATAACTATAGGGAGCCTACAGCAGGCCCAAAATACACTTGACCTGGCCAGGCCTTCATTCTCACAATTCACAACAGCCCCAAAGTTACATGCTTATAGACATAAAGCATCTAGGAATGGAGTGATTCACCAGTGAGCACAAGACATGGTTGAGCATATAGATCCAAGGCCCTAGTGTGTCATAGTTCCCAAGGGTTTCAAGAACCCAGGACAGTGCTCACACTAGGGTGGTTATCAAAGACAATTCAGAGGAGGGATTAGGGACCAAATCCTAGTGTGTCAGAGTTCACAAGGGTCTCAAATGAACCCCGAGCAGTGCTCATACTAGAGAGGCCAAAGGACAAAACTTAAGTAGCCTTGGCTTTCAGCTGGCTAAGAATAGAATTTAAAAGAGCTTAGGTGACATGTGAAAGAAAGGTCCAAACTGAGAAAACATGGATTGGGGGATTCAAACATGATCAAATTGAACCAACCAAGAAAACATTTGAACAAATCATAGAACTTATAAAAAACAAGCTTAATGAAACTGATAAACAGATTTCACATTCAGCACAACATCAGTCAGATTGCTAAAGAAAAGTTGACAAACGAACATGTTTGTAGGTTTGGCAAGAACATAGGTGCAGAATAAGTTAAAGCATGGTTGAATTATGCTAAGCACACAACCTAGTGTTATTATCAAGAAAACCATAACACCATTGTGATGAGTAAGATAATCATAGAAGGGGGAGGGCATCATACTAGCAGAGAGGTGAAATTACAGTCACAAATTAAGACATCTATACAAACTATTCTTCAAAGTAGCAGGTAACATTATCATATTGGTCTAACAAATGATGATTCAATTTTTATCAAAGGTTTATTTCAAAGCAGCAATTCAAACATGATGAGACAACCATTCCAAATCACAAGCAAACACTAGAGAGGTATGGGGTCGAGTGGTCATGTTGACATGATAATAGAGTGGCAGTTTATAACTAGCAATGAGAGTCTTTAACACAAGATAACACATATGTAAGGCATTTACTACAGGGATTCAGGACAAGTGAGTAAACATGTTCATGGGCATTCAGGAATCAATACACTAATTGAATAGACCTTAATAAAGTTCAGATAACTTTAGAACTGGTAACATTATGAGCCATTAAGTGTTAAAGAGACTAAGACATACAAAGTTGATAAGATAGTGCCTAAACATTACTCAAAAGTATATTAAACCATGGATTCAGTAGTAATAACATATGCCAATTGGAGACATGTAGGAAAGAAGTTGCAGAAGTCAAGGGACTCACCAGTTAAGCGAAAAAATGTACAAAATAACATAAGTCCATAGTAATATCTCATAATTGAGTGGCTTTGGCTTCGAGCCGGCCAAAGTCAGAATATAGAATGCAAATAAGGATAACTTTAGGTCTAGTAAGGCTATAGTGAGTTTAGAAAGAAGTGTCGAAGGTCCTCTAAAGGGAGTGGAGGAAGGGTTTATATAGTGATAGAAATCAATACATAAACATGAAAAACATATCATTCAGATGCAAGTAGGTTAGAAAGAAATTATTCCAGAATCAATTAGAAGTAATTTGGGGCAAAAATCAAGGATTCAGTAAATCAGGGAAACACACAAAATCGTTCAAAATATTTAAGGCAAAAACAAATGATACCACGAATACAAAATCGTTCAGAATATTTAAGGCAGACATTAAAGTAATTAGGAAAACACAAATAATACCAAAACACAAAATCATTCAGCATATTTAGGCAAATATTAAAGTAAAATTAGGGAAACATAAGGAAAAAGAGTAATCGAACACAGAAAAGGAAAGATTCGTCAGAGTCAATAAGAAAAAGGGAAAGATTTCAAACCCTAGTTTTAGGAAAAGTGTAAAATCGGCGGGATATACAAAGTAAAGTAAAAAAATCACATAGAATAGGATGAATAGAGGCAGAATATCGTTAAAAATCAGAAAACCGGACCTATTTTGGTTCGATTAAAAAGGTTTGAAAACACTAATTTAGGGTAGGCAAGAATCATCAACAGATACGGAAAATATTCGTTACTCACAAAGAATCGATGATGAACATAGACTAGCCACAGAAATTAGAGAGTTGAACCGATTTGGTTCGATTTTGGCGAGATTTTCTTGCCATGTTAGGCAAGAAACTAGGTAATATCATAGATGAGTAACCAGTAGTGAGAGGAGGTAAATAAGGCAAGAGAATCCATGACAGATTCCATTTTGGGGCCGCATTCGGAGGGGTTGAGAGAGGCAGCGGCTAGGGTTCATGAGAGACAAGAGGATTCAAGGGCGGCGGGGTGGTGGGGAGTGATTAGGGTTAGGGTTTGGGTGTAGTTAAAGGGGAGGGTGTAACGTGGACCGTTGATCTTAGAGATCAACAACCATGATTTAAAGGAGTTCCGGGTCGGGCGGTTTAAACGGGCATGGGGTTGGGCTAATGGGTCTTGGGCCAGGGGTAATTGGGCTAGTGTAAGGGTTTTGGGCTAGTGTATTGGACAGTTTAAGGTCCGAAAATAGGAGGATTTTAGGGTTAAATTTTAAATACTCAATTTTAATCAAATAAATAATTTATAAAAGTAATAAACAAATAACAAAAATATCGTTTTTGCCTAAAAATGATTAAAAATAACTACTTAACATTATAAAAATATAAAAAGTTAATCTTGCAAAAAAAAATTAATATAATTATGTATGTACATGGGCTATTATAGCAAAATATGCAATTTAGCCAAAAAAAATGCAATTGTAATTATAGGAGATGCACTGAATTTTTTAAAACCTTATACTGATATAAATAATAAATTCAGGTGATTAAATCATCATAAAAAAATAATTTAGAAGTTGATTATTGGATACTTATAAAATACATAAATAAATTGTTTTGAAGCCTTTGAAAATTATAGAAAATTATAAAAATACTTCATGTATGCTTTACAAATCAAATGATGATGCGGATGCACTAAATATATATATATATATATATATATATATATNTGTATGAACGCAAATACATATAAATACATCTAAATACAACAATCACAAATCAATGTACAAAATAAAAATCAGTGTATGCCTTATCGAATACATATAAATACTGTTGATACCCAATTTATATATATATATATATATATATATATATATATAAATTGGGTATCAACAGTATTTATATGTATTCGATAAGGCATACACTGATTTTTATTTTGTACATTGATTTGTGATTGTTGTATTTAGATGTATTTATATGTATTTGCGTTCATACAACAACATTTTTAAATACATTGTTAGTTCTATCATTTTGATGTTATTCATCAATTAGTTATGCATTCAATCTAACTGTATTTATCTGTATTTTCAACCTAATTGTATCCATCTGTATTTAAAATAACAATACAGTGAAATCCAGTAAAAACTCTCAATACAAATAGAAAATTAATGAATACAACCAATGAAATATATTCAATAAAGCAGTAATACCGTGTATCATGAATAAATAAAATATTGTGAATACAAAAATAAACTTGAATACATTGAACACAATTATTAGATACAAGAGAATACAAGCACTAGGTTTATTATGAAATTTACAGGCACTAAGTTACTATTACAGGTTGTATCCAGCATAGATACATGATGTATTCATATGCAGAAAATTGAATACAAGCACTAGATTTATTATGAACCTCGAATAATGTCAGAAAAAATCGAATTGTATCAGAAAAGAAGAGGAAGCGAAACTCTGAAGAATGCTCTGTCTTTTGGTGTTTATTGTTTGATAAATCTTCTCATTAATTTGATTGATAATGTTATGTTATAATTGATTTAGGCAAGTTATTTAAGGAATGTATCTCATTAAATTAACAGTTTTCCGTTATTAAATAACTGGAGAGACCTATTATTATGTTATATTCATGAATACATGTGAATACAGCGGTTGAGAGCTGGACTACCCTATTTTTTAGCCGATTTTTGTTACTGTATTCTCGAATACATCGAATATATTACTATAACAACTGAAAGGTAGCTACATAAAATAATTATGTATATGAATTTTTTTAATTTTTGGAAGGTCACATGGAGAATGGGGCTAGTAGAGAGCGGCGGTCCACTTCAGTTTGTCGGTAACGGTTGGATCAGAGTCACGAATATTCTTCTTCTATCTTAATTTTGTTGTCTTACACTTCGTATTCTCCAAACCGAAATCAAGGCTTCTATTTAGCTTCATCAGAAAATGACATGTGCTTTAAAAGACAATCAAGGAAACCAATAGCCTGGATTTTTTACTTCCACTTTCATTCAAGGAGGGTATGTGTCTAAAGTCAGCCCAAATGGCTGAGCATATATCTGTCTAATAAGATCAATCCCCATTGGAAATTCAAGGTCAATTTCATTTTTAGCTTTACGGGTATTTCAGGGGGTAAGTGCACAAATAGCCCCCTATTTAAAGAATAACCGAAGTTAATAAGGTTTTTAAAATTTAACCACCTTTGAATCATCTCAAATGCTTGATCTATATATGTAAATCCATGTATTATTAGTGTCTTTCTATTTACCAATCAGAAAAAAGCTTGCTAATACCCGCTAAGTCTTAAATAATTTTAATTTGTTGGGTGTTCGAAGCGGCGAGAAATTCAAAATAGCTAGATTTACAAGTGATCATTTAAAAATATTGATGGTTTCAAAAGTAATCGAAATTTAGCCACTTTTCATGTGAAGATAAATCTGAACGAAAATACTTGGTAAATACTCCAGTATATTATGTTGGACTTCCAGCACAATATATTGGAGTTCCAATATAATATACCGGTCCAGCATAATATGCTGGAAATTCATACACAGGTGTACCGATCTCCATTATATTATGCTGGAACTTTCCGTGTTGCAGCAAAATATTAATTATTTTTCAGTAAACTTGCAAACACTAACTATCTTTGAATGACTAGTCCGAAAACTGACTAGCCGTGCTATTTTTACGCGGATATTTAGTGCAATCCGACGCATTTTGAATCTGTCGTGGCCCATCAGGAATTCAGATTATAGCCCAATTAACGATCCTTATCCGCCCAAACTCCTCCCATGCACCCAATTTGACAATTCCTGAAATTACAGGGATGAAACAGCAAATACAACAGAATCTTTTTTCTTCGCGAACCACCTTCACAATCTTCTCCACTTTTTCTCTTTCTTCTCCCCCTTTCCTTTCTCTCTCTAAAAAACCTAGCTATGGCTCTTCCTCATCACCATCTTCAACTACACAGTATTCAGCAACAACAACAACAGCAACAATCCAACTCTTTCAGGTAAATTCTTATGAATTTCAGCTTACCCATGTTTTAAATTTTCCCCTTTATTTGTCTAAAAATCCTTTCTTTTTGCTGTTCTGATTATGATTTCTGATTTCTTTTTGTAGAGATATATACAACAATTTGGAAGGTCAGATTTCAACCCCAGTTGCTTATTTCAACGGCTCAAACCTTCCCGAACAGTCTCAACACCCTCCTTATATTCCTGCTT
The DNA here is from genome assembly GCA_005239495.1 of Nicotiana undulata. Classification (NCBI taxonomy): domain Eukaryota; kingdom Viridiplantae; phylum Streptophyta; class Magnoliopsida; order Solanales; family Solanaceae; genus Nicotiana; species Nicotiana undulata. The sequence goes on from ML289041.1 coordinate 24,802, forward strand.
GTATTTCTTCTCTTCCTAATTTTATTTTATTTTTTCTTTCAGAATTTTTTTAGGGTTTTATCTAATTCTCCTTTCTTTTCCCTGTTTCTCATATATTTGGGCAGTTCAAGTAGTGGGGTTAGCTCCAGGTCCAGCTGATGAAGGAGGGTTAGATTTGCAATGGAATTATGGGCTGGAACCAAAGAAAAGAAGACTCAAAGAGCAAGATTTTCTTGAAAACAATAACTCCCAGATATCTTCTGTTGATTTCTTGCAGCAGCGATCGGTGTCCACTGGATTGGGCTTGTCTTTGGATAATGGACGTTTGGGTTCATGTGGTGACTCAGCGTTTCTTGGGCTTGTGGGTGATGATATTGAGCGTGAGTTGCAAAGACAAGATGCTGACATTGATAGATACATCAAAGTTCAGGTTTTTATGACTACCGTGCCTTTTAAGTATCAAAATTAAGTTCTTTTCAGTGTGTGTGTGTGTGTGTGTGTGTGTGTGTTTCTTGGCCTTACATTTATGGTTAGGAAATTTTACTATTTTACATTAAGCGTGCAGTGATTTAGGGAATTGAGTAAGTAAATCTGAAGAGTGTTATTGTTCCTGCTAAATGAGGCTGAGCTAGCATACATGATTGCCCCTGGTTGTTGCTTGAATTTCCCTTTAAACCATGAATTTTAACTAGGTCAGTTATGAGGATTTTTGAAGCCGGAGTAGGACAAAGTATATTACGAAATTAATGAATGTACATCCTTGGTGTTATCCAGTCAGATTAGCTTTCCGTTAGTGGAGATTTCATGCAGGGAAAATGTATAGCATGTTGAAGTTTTGGGTACGGAAACTTTTTGACTGTTGAGTATTTGCTTCTTTGTAAAATAAAATCAGCCAATTGGTTGTGTTTGTTAGGCATTTTAGCTGAGGAGATCTGTTGTTGTCAATTTATTTTGAGATAGTTTGAGAGGTAACAGAGCTGCGTGCATTAAACTTTTCCTGACCTGAATCATGTATTGGACTCGCATTTGAAGTGTAATTACTTGCTTTGGTTCATACTGATAAGTAAACTAACGAATGTTACACTCGTGTGTGTGCTTAAAAATCTGTTAATCATTGGGTACGAAATAGAGGAGTCTTTATTTCTGCTTGTGTTTCAGATGTTGGCATAATGCTCTTGATATTCTTATAAAAATAAAGTATCTGCTTTAGATATTCTAGTTGCTAGTAAAATCTCTTTGGCATGAATCTGTCCAAATAGTTGACATAGTGGCATTTATAACAATTATGAATGTTAATATTATCTTTGTTGAACATTCTGCTTGATTCTTTTTTTCTTTTTTTCAATTCATAAGGGTGATCGTTTGAGGCAAGCTATCTTGGAGAAGGTTCAGGCTAATCAGCTTCAAACTATCACCTGTGTTGAAGAAAAGGTTATTCAGAAACTTCGAGAAAAAGAGGCAGAGGTTGAGGATATCAACAAGAAAAACATGGAGCTTGAATTGCGAATGGAACAGCTGGCTTTAGAAGCCAATGCTTGGCAACAACGTGCCAAATACAATGAAAACCTGATTAACACACTTAAGGTAAATCTGCAACACGTTTACGCACAAAGCAGAGATAGTAAAGAAGGCTGTGGTGACAGTGAGGTAGATGACACTGCATCGTGCTGTAATGGACGGGCCACAGATTTCCACTTGCTTTGTCGGGATAGCAATGAAATGAAGGAGTTGATGACTTGTAAGGTCTGTAGAGTCAATGAAGTTTGCATGCTATTGTTACCCTGTAAGCATCTCTGCCTGTGTAAAGAGTGTGAAAGTAAGCTTAGTCTTTGTCCCTTGTGTCAGTCCACTAAGTATATAGGCATGGAAGTTTACATATAGTTGGATATTCTGAATCTTATGTACATGCCTTGACCAACTTAATGTCCTTCTTCCTGGTCAGCTGACTCTTTGTATACACTTGAACCCACCTAAATATTCAGTGATCTCTCTATTAGGAATTCTTGGCATTCTAATTGTCATTTAGGATTCATCTTGGATAGAATGGCAGTTAACTTGTGGGCTGATGTTACATTTCCTTCAGAAGATCCAGTATATATTGATGTCTGTATTGATTTGCTGGCGACTGGACTACAACTGTGTAATGACATATTCTCGCTAAGCAACATTGTGTACTTTGTAGTATCTAGTTGATGACTGGATTGCCATTACGGTATATAGCAGACAACTTACAGTAGTGAAGACAGGCCGAAGATTGTGTTACTTTAGAATTTTTTGGGTCTGATAACCTTATTCCATATGTATGGTCATGGGCAGTACTTAATTTAGCACAATGAATTCATCAAAGGTATTCTTGATTATAATTCTTTGGTGCCGCAGCGAAACTTGTTTTCACTTAAAGCAACTCTAGGGAGTTCAAATAACTAGATCATGCTGAAGTGTCTTTAAAGGAAACCTTGTTTCTGCATGCAATACTAGACCATGTTTTTCCTGAGGGCATCGAGGACATTGTGGGTATGTTTCCTGATACATGCAATGCTCATTGCACTATAGACTTATTTTATGTTGCATTACTGTGTGCCCTGTTTACCTGATCCGTTGAGTCGGTTACATTTTTTCATTTCTTTATTTAATCAGTTATATTCTTCAGACATCTTTAATACTTGTCTTTATCCCTGTCACTTGTTGTGTTTAAGACCTGTTCACCTAGCTATTTGAAATTAGCTCAGTTTAATCCTTCTTTATATCAAGCATAGAGTGGGTGATATCTCTATTATAGGTGTGTGCTTTATCTTTGTACTAAAATTTTATTAAGAATGAGGAAATTACTTGGTTATGTAAGATGTTTAGTTGATTGGTAGATTTTTCTCATTCTTTTTGCAATGTGTGCCAAGTGTGGATGATGGTTGGAAGCTTAATATAGTATGGGTGAGGAGTGAGATAAGGCATCTGAGGCAGCTAAGTTGTGCTTAATGGGAGATGACCTTATCTGTCTATCATGGAACCATATTTAGACTTTTATCAAAGAAGCAAAAATGAAACCATGTTTTAGAGTAATCTATGAAGAACAAAGAACCTATGTGACTGAAATTTAATTACTGACATAGGTGGTTACTGTGCATAGTAAAATGATGTAGAAGATCATTGTTTATCTGATCTAAATGCCACTGAAAATTTGGTCTCAATTAAGTCTAGTCTATCAACATTACCCTAAAGAACAGATTTGGTGTGGCGTAGTGGTCAATGCAGTGGATTGAGAACCATGAGGTCTTAGGTTCAAATCCCAGCTCCGACAAAATTACTAGGTGATTTCTTCTCATCTATCCAAGTCTAAGTGGATAGAGTTACATGGTACCCTGTTGCTGAGGGGAGATAGCAGGTGTCCCGTGGAATTAATCGAGTTGCACGCAAGTTTGGCCAGAACACCACGGTTATAGAAAAAACCATTCAGTCTTTTAACTTGATCTATCATAGCAGAACTATAATCGCTGGTTCGAAGATTAATGAATCTCTCTATCACAATTTTACTCCATATTGTTTTTTCCAGTGACAGTGGAAAGCTCTATAAATTGCTCATGAATTTTAGATTTGTCTCAAGAAATAGTTTTGTTTGATTTGTTATGTTCCTTGACTCGGCTAAGCTCTAATGAAAAAAACTTGGTTGTACACTTTGTACTCCACACAAAGTTCCTTTCTCTTCCTTCTCATGAGATGCTTTTTTGCTGGGTATTCCAGAGATTTATCTAGGAGGTATGCTATTTGAGTTGGCATTATAAGCCAATTTCTACAGCACCATTATCTTAGATCAAACAGGCAATGGAGTTTAGTCAAACAATTTGTAGGATAAAAAGGAGATCTATTAGTGTTAGTCTTGTACTTTCTTTTTTTGATTACTATTACTACTTGTTTCTTTGGCTTCGGCTTTCTTGCAATCTTGTTATTACTGCGTGTTGCTACTACTTTTTCCATCGTTCCTTGAGCGGAGGGTCTATCGGAAACATCCTCTCTACCTTCTCAAGGTAATGGTAGGGGTAAGGTCTGTGCAGACTAGCCTCCCCAGTCCTCACATGTAGGATTACACTAAGTTTGTTGTTGCTTGGAGTGAGTATAGGATTGCAGGATTGGAGTGAGTATAGGATTGCCATTTAAAACATTTACACATGAAAAGGGATGGTTGAAGTGAATGTTATAGCAACATTATGTGATTAAAAGATACCTAACAAAGAGGAGGAGGTCTATTTATCTTTAAGAGTAGTGTCATTGAAATGTAGAAGGTAAGATTGATTGTTGGTTGTATAAAGATTGGACAAAATTAGAAATGGTATAATTAGTCAGAGGTAAAGACAACACACTTTGGTGCATAAAAGTAGAAGGGACTATATCTCAACAATCTTTGTGGTCTCAGCTGGAAAAAAAATTTAGACAGGTAAAAGACAATACACTAAAGATAGTTTTTTTTTTATTTTTTGGTAATTTATATTTTATTACCTGGGAAAAATCGAGTACATGCGCAAAGCAAAAACCCATCTCTACCTTATATAGTTGGACATGCAGCCCCAATTATATACACTACATCATCTAAACAATATCAACATAGCAATCTAAGGATAGAAATTTAAGGATTGTAGCTTCTTCTCTAAACTAAGTCTCATATTACCCCGGCATTGGATGTCTTGAATTATCAATCTAACCAAGTCCTCAGCTCTCCTTTTTTTATTTCGAAAACTTCTCCAATTTCTCTCTTGCCATATGTAATACACAGTGCCTGCTAATATCATTCTATATAGAGTTGCTGATGCTTTCTTTCCTATTGCAAATTTAATGGCCCAACTTATTTCTTCGTTCCATTTCTTGGCAAACCTTCCTACTCCAGCCCATTGCAGTAGCCTCTCCCATACTGTTTCTGAAAACTTGCATTCAAAAAACAAATGCTAATGATCCTCATCAGTTTCCTCACACAACACACACACTGCATTTGTTATGCTCCCCCATCGCATGTGTCTATCCTTAGTGTATAGTCTGCTTTGTATGGCTATATAAACAATGAATAGCCATTTAGGACAACTATCATTGTTACATAGCACTCTCCTCTATAGGACTTTGTGAACTCACCCCTTAGTTTATTATAAACATCTCGAATGGAGTAGCTTTTCCCATTCATCACCTCTGCCACATTGATATTAGCTTCTGTCAAATATTTTTCAGCTCCTAGAATCTTTTGGATCAGCCATGCTGCTTGTTTTGCTTTGACATTCCATACTGCTTTATGTAATACATATGCATCCACTTGATGCACAACTGTTCCTTCCTTTTGCATAAGTTCCAAGGGTGCTTCAAAATTGTTGCTCTATTCCAAATGACTATATCTGTTATGTTCAATCCTCCTGTAGTTTTTGGCCAGCATAATTGCTTCCAAGCAACCAAACCCTTCTTGCTTCCATCTGTCTCTCCCGTCCACAGAAACTTTTTGCATATACTTTCAATATTCAACGAGATCTTTTTTGGCAAAGGAAAGATCTGTGACCAGAAAGATTGAATAACTATCATCGCACTCTTTATCAATTGCAAACGACCTGCATATGATAAGAACCTTGATGTCCAATGCTGCACTTTTGCTAGTATTTTGTCTAGGAGTGGCTGACATTGATGCACTGATAATCTTTTAGCACTTAGAGGCACACCAAGATATCGGAAAGGCAGGGAACCCATGGAGAAAACCAAGCTGCTCAGAATCTGCTGTTGAACTTGTACTGGCACTCCACCAAAGTATATATAGCTCTTTCCTTGGTTTGCAATCAGTCCTGATGAGTCAGAGAATTACTGGAAGCAGTCATATATCATCTATAACATCTGTGTAGATATAAAATCCCCTCTACAGAAGAGTAAAAGATCATCGGCAAAGCTTAACTGCACTATATTTAGCTTCTCACCTTGGATGAAAGTTGAAGTCTGGCTTGTTCTTCAAAGTCTTCATCAGTCTTGTCAAATATTCCATGGCTAAAACAAAAAGGCAGGGTGATAAAGGATCTCCTTGTCTCACCCGACGTTTGGCATCAAAGGGAGCTGTTGGTTTACCATTGATCACAATTGAGTAGGAAACTGTGGACACACAAGTCATTATCCACTTCAGGAATTGACTAGGTATGTTCATTGCTGCAAGCACCTGCTCTAAAAATACCCACTCCAAAGAGTCATATGCCTTCTGCATATCTATCTTGACCATACATCTGGGGGGGGGGGGG
>MDKH01115551.1:0-102933 GCA_005239495.1 Nicotiana undulata
TATATATATATATATATATATATATATATATATATATATATATGGTGGACAACCTATCAAATTAAAGATCTTCGAGTCTAGTTTCTAACGCTTCAAACCGCTTGTCATTTGGATATTTCTACAAGGAGTTATGGATGTTTTAGTAAAAGGTGTCCAACATGGGAAAACTTGTAATACGAGGTACAACCTGCATAGCACAAGGTACAACTCGCTGAAGCACCCGTGAATAGATAAGGCAGTCACGGGCAGCATCCATTTTTGGGGATTTTCTTTAGCTAAGGATTGGTTCTTTCATGGTAGATTCGACCTTGGGGACTACTTAAGAATACAAGGTGAGTTTCTTTTTGGACATTTTAAGTTAATAACATCCTATTAACACTAGTATTAACATCATTCAATCTTTGAAATTCCTAGAAAGCTTGCAAGTTGTTCAAGACCACCAAATTTCCCAAATATTAGATTTTTAAGGAAAAACTTCAAGAAGGTAATACTAATGCTTCAAACTCATTTCTTATGAGTCAGTGAGAGTAATTCTAATATTTTTTTCAAATTGTTATGGTTGGATAATTGATTTCATAAACCCTAGTTCATGGAATGAATAGTGTTCTTGAGAAAATGAGGGAAAGATAAATAGTATTCTTAGAACTGAAATTAAACGATGCAATGAACCTATGAAATCATTTTCTTGCTTAGTTGGAAGTGTTCAACTAAGTAATAACCAAATTGAATGTTTTGGAAATGTTGGTTAAGGAAGACGATGAATAGTAATTTGGCGGTGTTGGAGAATTAATGTTGTATCATTGATGACTTCAAATGGGTATTAAATGATAAGAGTGGAGTTGAATGTGCTAGTAAGTGAACCTATTAGACGATTTGAGCTGGAGGCTTGTAGCCAACTTGTGAGCCATAAATGGATATTGATAAATACTTTTGAGTCGTATTTTGATTGTAATTAGGATTGTAATTGTAGATATCAATTTGTTGGTGGCGTATGAGCATTTTACTCAATGTTACGATGTCGGAGGAGGATTAAAAGCTTGTGAATGTTAATAAAGCAAAAGCGAGTTTTGGAGCGTTGGACATCGGTCGAATTATTTGAAAGGCTTAGGAGACGGCTATGGAACTTCGGAGCGAGGTAAGTCTCTTTTCTAACCTTGTAAGAGGGAATTAACCTCAAAGGTGAACTAAATTAATATGTGTCTCTATTTGTGGGGGCTACGTACGCGCGTGGTGACGAGAGTCCATACGTAGCTACTAGTTATGCCTATGTCCGGGCAATTTTAGGTTTACACCATGCCTTGTTGATATTGCTATTTGATTTATGTTTATTTTTTTCCTTGAGAAGAAGCGAGATTGAGTTTGCTTATAAAATGTCTTGAAAAGAGATGAAATTGAGGAATTTGAGATTTTAAAAGTTTTACTTGAACTTCGTATTTTTGAAGAGAATTGAAGAATATTATAATAACTTAAAAAATCTATGTGTAACCACGTTGCAATTATATTTCGCGAGCGGGGTAAATTTCCACTACTCTCATGGGAGCGGGACGTTCGCCTCGGCAGATTAAATAGATGCATCTATGGTTCGTGCCGTTCGACCCTCAGCAGTGCACAATTTAAATATTTATGTTGGATGAGGCCGTAAAACCTCAGCATGATTTGCGCATGATTGAGTCGATTTCTTTGGAATTTATAATTATTGATATTGCCTCTTTGGCCTGAGATAAATTGTTAAATGATGAGAAATAAATTTTGATATTTCTTAACTATAAAATAATTGTTTATTACTTCATAATATTGAGCTTACAATCGTTCTATACAACCTGTGCTTAAATTATATCATTAGCATTTAATTTATATCCTATAGAAAGTATCGGAGTCGACCCCTCATCATTACTTCTTCGAGGTTAGACTAGATACTTACTCGGTACTCGTTGTTTTCATACTCATACTATATTTGTTGTATATGCATATATATATTTAGTGGCCTTGTGGGCGCAGCGACGTAGTTAATGCGGGGACATAGGTGGGTTGCGTTCCATATTACGACACGCAACCAGCAGAGTCTCCTTCAGAGTATTTATATTTTCTTTCCTGTCGATATTTGTATTCTAGAAGGATGATGTATTTCATTTTATTTCTTAGTTGATGCTCATTCACTTATGACACCGGGTTCTGGGGTGATTATGGGTTATTCAGTATTGAGATTGTTAAAAATATTATTATTTACTTGAATTGTTCCTCCTTCTACTATTTAATTGAAGTAATACTATGATTTCAACAATATTAAAATGAGAACAAAATTAAATTATTTATTGTTGTCTTTCCTGACAACGGTGTCCGGTGTCATCACGACTTTTAATGGATTTTGGGTCGTGACAACATGATATTAGAGCACTAGGTTCACTTAGGTCTTACGAGTCATGAGCGAGTCTAGTAGAGTCTTGCGGATTGATACATAGACGTCTGTACTTCTCTTTGAGAGGCTACAGGGCTTTTAGGAGCACTTTCCTTCTTGATTCCTCATCGTGCGATATTATTCCTCTAAGGCTTATGCCTTTATTTTCTTCCTATTCAATCTTATCGATGTGAAGCGCTTGTATTAAATCGGGAATTTGAGGAACTGTAATGGTACTACAGATGTGATGCAGGATATTTCTCTCTACGTATTTGATTAGACTATTGTCATCGCATTTCATAAGGTCGTTCCGTCATTTAAGCTCAGTATCAGTATTACCTGAGGCTTTGTGAATTGGCATTGATTGTTATGACGATTCATGTGTTGCTATTGCACAGTATTGGTGTAATGGCAGGGTTCTTGCATATGCGTCAAATCAGTGAATAACTTGAAAGTTCAGAGATTCAGTATTTTGATTCCGGCGGAGAAAAGGCAGTCGGACTATGAATGTTCAGGGTTGGGTTGATGGAGTAACGAGACTTGATATTGTCAAGCGTGGTAGGATTCGTAATTTGGTGTCGTTGTCTTTGATTGAATGTGTTAAGTTCGCCGGTTTTATGGTCTTCATCAATTTTCCTTTAGGGTAGGGTATTATGAAATGGTGCCAGAGAAGCGATTGTCGTAGGTCACGGTGTGCAGTGGTTCAGGATCGAAGGGGCATTTCTAATGTTGACGGCTCGAGGAAGATGATCTTCGGAAAGGTTTAAAGTTAGGAGCGATCTATTAGTCCAAATGCTACAGGGTTAGATTTTGATCCAAGGCAACAACTGGGCGGCGAAGGATGATGAAGAACGTGTGGGAGGTGTCTTGCGGTGGTCAAATTTCTAGAAGGTCAAGTGTGAGAAACAGAAGTTGAGTAATTGCTTAAAGGAGAGAGCTTGACCAAAGTGGGAGAGTGGCAAAGTAGCATATGCGTTCTGTGGTAGGATGACTACACGCCTTGAGAAAAGTTTAGAGTTAGTTGGGATTCACGGTGGATAGTGACTGGGTCTACGAACTTAATTTGGAGTATTGGATATTATACAACGAGGGATTGGATGCAACAGAAAGGAGTTTCTTGATATGAAGAAGGATACAACATGGCTTTGGACTTGAAGGTATTGTCGCACCTTTAGCTAATGTCCATGAGGAGTAAACGGTCTTGTACCGCTGGTGAATGAGCACGTGCTCAGGATGGATTATTGATTTCGTAGTAATTGTACTCAACACAACGTTGTTGGGTGATGTCGGCATGGAATTTCCGCAGGTGGGTTATTGATCGGCTCCAACCCTGCACCACTATATAATGGCGAGGAGGGGTCGATGTAGCTTTTACCCGAAAGGTCGGGATCAATATCCACATGGAGTTATAATTTGTTGGTAATTGGGTTCCTATCTAATCTAGTTATGTCTGTTGTCTTTAATTACACTTCAAACCATTAGTGGGTTTGATTCTATTCTAGTTTAATACTATTGATTGCTAAAAATAAACTAAGTACAGTATTTTTGTAAGGGTTTTCTCAATTGATAAAAGGCGTTGGGGAAGCGACTTACACCTATGCGAGTATCTAATGGGATCTAGAATTTAGGACAAACTTGTTGTATCTGGGATCGTGATATAACATCACATGCAATTACTCACCTTATACCTTTCGGTAGTTTGGATGACCTTGCCCGAATTGGATTTCTCAAGCCTAATTGGGTGTTCAAACAGTGCAAGTGAAATTGGCTCAAGTCGGGTATTACTATCTCTAGGTTTAACCCTTTAATTTGGGCTATCAATCTCCTGAATTCACCCCAATTTCTTGTCAGCCTATTTTACCTAGAGTTGGGCCCTCTTTCTCAAGAAGAGCCTTAGTAAAAAAGGCACGAATCAATGTTTGCAACCACCAATTCAATAGATAAAGCATGAAACAAGCTAAATATCACTAACCCATACACAAATAAGCCCTAAAATTGAAGACTCATTAAATACCCACACTAGGGTTGGATCACAACCTTAGATAATGGGTCTATCTACTCATAATCAAGGTAGAAATCAAAGATGGAGATGAATTATAATCCATAAAAGTAATTACAAGAACAAAATCTAAAGTTATAAGCTAAAGCTACTCTAAAATTACTCAAAGAGGAAAAGTTCTGTTGTTCATGAGCTCCCTAATACAAATGATAACCTAAAAATATGAAAAAGATCTATTTATACACAACTGAAATTACTAGACAAAAATACCCCTATGGAGGTTCCGCTGTCAGCAAAATAATGGGCTCCTCAGCGCATGGACTTTCACGGTCGCGCAATAACAAGCGCCAACAACGTTTCTTCAGATTTGGACTTGGCCTGGGATGGATTTCGCGGACAGCATAAAATCTACCGCGCTCGCTTGATCTTTACTCGCGGCCGCATCAAAATATTTGTGGACCGCGTTCCTCATTTTAGCTCTGTTATAGACTCTCTGAACTTTGATTTCGCTCCCAGCGGAATTCTTACAGCCTCAACGTCAGGTGGCTACACGGCCGCGTAAAATGGACGCTGATCGCGTTCTTTGCTTGGCCCACGATTGCCATGTCTCTGTTTCTCAACTTTCCGCTCTCATCGAAATTTCCCGCCAACGTTCCAATGCTGTTGCGGCCACACTTTTGTAGCGCGTTCAGCGATCAATACTGAGCTCCATTCCATATCTCTGAACTTCAAGTTTGCGGCATCCCTTGGTAATCCGCCTCAGCGGAGGAACTTGCGTTGTAGCGTAATAATGGTGCTGACAACGCTCCAGTAGTTTTTAGGGCTTGTGCAAGTTTGGCTCCTTTATGAGTTTGTTTTGTCTTCTTTGCCTCAATTTGACCAAAACCTTCAAGTAAGCACCTTGAGTTAGTTTTCGGGAATACCTTAACACATTTTTTACCAAAACCTAAGCAAAAGAGAGTAAATAGTAGGTGAAAATCCCTAGTTATCAACTCCCCCAAACTTAAGCTTTTGTTTGTCCTCAAGCAAACAAGGTAATTCCCACCTCCACAAGAAAAAGAAATTAGAATTTTAGTTGTCCTAAAGTAACTTCATCAAGCTTCAATTGGAACTAACAATTACCCTCAACACAAATGCATTATTGACAACATTATGCAATGACTTTCTGAGTTCCATAGGTCTAATGTGACACAAAAGCTTCAAGAGTTGACTCAATTCATCAAAGAGACTCGCTCTCTCACGTAGGTCACTGTGGATCCCAAACTCTTTCTCCTCTACTCTCCATGAGCTCATCTCTCTTTATCGAATATACACTCAAAACCGGGATTGTCAAGAAGTGCGCTCATCACTCTCAAAAGAATGCCACAAATCCTGCTCTAAGTTCCATAGGCTTGCCCCTCATGTAAATAACCACTAATGTAAGCTTACTTAACTTGAAATCCTATAGGGCTTTAGTGGGATGTAATGAAGGCTTTTTGGATCAAAGTCGGACATAATGAACTATGATTGTATCATCTTTCCTTAAGTACTCCATTTTCAGAATTCGACTCATGTTTTCTTGACTCTTTGAGTCATTTTCTTCTTCCTTGGGGGAACTAGAGAGACACATTGTCGCTCTTTCTTCTATTTGACGTTCATTTTTATCCTTTTCTCATCATTCCAAGCCTTTCAACATTGTTTTCTTGAATCCTTTCAACCTTTACATTTCTTTTGACATGTTTCTTTTTGTCCTTTCTTCCTTTTCTTTGACTTTCCTTTTCATAAATTCTTTTTTTTCTTTGAAACTTTCATCACTTTGAACTTTCTTGTCTCTCCCCCAAACTTATGTTTTTGACTATTGTTCATCATGAATGCTAAGGAAAGATTGGGTGCCAAGATAGGGTCATTATAGAGCGTATGAAGGATTGTAATGCGGTTATTGAACGAAAAGGCTTAGGCTCAAAGAGGTTGACTAAGGATATTATAATGGTAGGCTATGGAAGTCTTCAAATTCAAATGGGACCAAGGAAAGCCTATAATCACTTCTCAAGTCGAGCTCACTTAGAATTTCGCCTAGAAAAACATTCGGGGCAATTTCTAGACTTGTTGGCACGACACTTGGACTTGTAATTCAAAACCTCACCTCTCAGGCTACATGATTGTTAAAAGAGAATAGGGTCAAGGGACCACAACAACCCTAGCTACGATTGAAACTCACATATGGCCACAGAAACCACTTGATGACAGTTTTAGACAACTCAAGATTCGAAGGGTCACAACTAGAGCTAGTCTCGTCTACAACTTGTCTCTAACCATGAGGTCGAAGGTAAATATGTTGGTGCCAAGTGAATCTTACTTGAGTCACTTTTATTCATTACTACCATATAAAAGAAAAAGAAAAAGAAAAATAGACTCAATCCCTTAAAAAGGTCGTCACGCCATCCATCGTAGGGAAGAGCCACCCGGTTCACAAAAATTTCACCCTTGTAAAGAACCGTGGCATTAAGAAAACCAAAGGCTTATTGATCACGAAAATGTAAAAAGAAGCTATAAATTCAAAAATAAGCTACTAAAGGAAATAAGAAGCTAAACTATTAAGGAAAATTATAAAAAAAAAGTTATAAAGTAAAAATACGGAAAGTAAAATGAATATGTACAATAGGGGATTGAGACGAATATACATAAAACATGAATGAATATATACATGGAAAGGTAACTTTATATACATATCAAAGATACAAAAAGTATGAAAATAAAGTGCGATAAGTAAACAAAATAGAAAAGTAGTTTCAGGTTTATTACAAACCAAATCATCCAAATCACCACCAAAATAAGGCCACACTCCCCCCAATTAAAAATTAGCATTGCCTTCAATTCTAAAAGCAAAAATATAATAGGGTAAGGGTAGAGAGTAAAGAAAACTCCCTAAGATGCCTCTGTCTGCATAGGGTCACTGGCTGGGTCTTGTGGCTGGGCTGATTCATCTCCCTCGGGGTCTTCCAGCTGGATCCCCAAATCCTCAGTCTGGGGGATCACCGCCCTCCTCACCGGCTCACTGATGGCCGCCTGCTCTGGCATCTGTGATGGGTGCTCTGTCTGAGCTGCAGGGGCAGGCTCTCCCATGATGAGATCAAGAGGGATATTACCAGTTGTAGTGAGATTTGCCACCTCCTTCTTCAAGTCATCCTGTCTCTTCCTTATCTTCCTTACCTGCTTACCCAGGGACTTGATTTCCTTCTCATGAACACCCAGCGACTCCACAATCTTCTCCTGGTTGTCAAGGACCGTCTTCAATGATTCCTCAAGTGATTGAGGCAACTGGATCTGGGTTGGGGCTGTCTGGGCTGCTACTGCACTAGATAAAGCATATAACTTTGATGTAGCTACCTCCATACAATTATTAATGTTGGATAATGTCTGGTTTACCCTCATAACAGTCTGAGGATATGCGGAAGAAGAAGGTACTGAGGTACGAATGGAGGCAGATGGTCTGGAGGGAGGATGTGGCATGGCGGCAGACGAATCCTCGACAGTGGATGGCTCGGAATAAGTGGCCACCACCCATGGCTCCTTAGACTGGCCAGTGGAAGCGATGGCTTTGCCCTTTGACATGTAAACGTGGTCGGGATTGAATTTTGGGATGTCCGGAGTTGATTTTGAAAGAAAATTCTCATTTCGAAAGCTTTAAATTGGAAGAATTGACTAAGGTTGTATTGTTGAGTAAACGACCTCGGAATAGGGATTTGAAGGTTCCAGCGGGTTCATAAGATAAGAAGTTTACGAGTCATATTATAAGTGATGTGGCGTCTAAGGAGAGCCCTAAGTCTAAGTCAAGTTGGAAATTACATGATAGACTAAAGTTCCAAATGAGTATACACAAAACCTAACTTTGGACGAGCATGCACACACACACACACATATATATATATATATATATATATATATATATATATATATATATATATATATGGTGGACAACCTATCAAATGAAAGATCTCCTAATCTAGCTTCTAACGCTTCGAACCTTTCGTCATTTGGATATTTCTACAAGGAGTTATGGACATTCTAGTAAAAGGTTTCCAGCTGGGAAAAACTTGTAATACGAGGTACAACCTGCACATCGCAAGGTACAACTCGCTGAAGCACCTGTGCCTATATAAGGCAGTCACGAAAAGCAGCCATTTTTGGGGATTTTCTTGAGTTAGGGATTGGTTCTTTCATGGTGGACTCGACCTTGGGGACTACTTAAGAATACAAGGTGAGGTTTTTTGGATATTTTAAGTTAATAACATCCTATTAACACTAGTATTAGCATCATTCAATCTTTCAAATCCCTAAAAATCTTTCAAGTTGTTCAAGAACACCAAATTTTCCAAACATTGGATTTTTAAGGAAAAGCTTCAAGAAGGTAATACTAATGCTTCAAGCTCATTTCTTATGAGTCAATGAGATTAATTCTAATATTTGTTTCAAGTTGTTATGGTTGGATTGATTTCATAAATCCTAGTTCATTGCCTGAATAGTGTTCTTGAGAAAATAAGGGAAAGATAAATAGTGTTCTTAGAAATGAAATTAAAAGATGCAATGAACTTATGAAATCATTTTCCAGCTTAGTTGGAAGTGTTCAACTAATTAATCATCAAATTGAATGTTTTGGAAATATTGGTTAAGGAAGACGATGAATAGTAATTTGCCAGTGTTAGAGAATTAATGTAGTATCATTGATGACTTCAAATGGGTATTAAATGATAAGAATGGAGTTGAATGTGCTAGTAAGTGAACCTATTAGACAATTTGAGTTGAAGGCTTATAGCCAACTTGTGAGCCATAAATGGGTATTGATAAATATTTTTTAGTCGTATTTTGATTGTAATTGGTATTGTAATTGTAGATATCAATTTGTTGGTGGCATATGAGTATTTTACTCAATGTTATGATGTCGACGGGGATTAAAAGCTTGTGAATGTTAATAAAACGATAGCGAATTTTGGAGCGTTAGGCATCGGTTGAGTTGTTTGAAAGGCTTGAGAGCCGGCTATAGAACTTCGGAGCGAGGTAAGTCTCTTTTCTAACCTTGTAAGAGTGAATTAATCTCATAGGTGAACTAAACTAATATGTGCCTCTATTTGTGGGGGCACGTACGCGCGAGGTGACGAGAGTCTGTACGTAGCTACTAGCTATGCCAATGTTCGGGTAGTTTTAGGTTTACACCATGCCTTGTTGATATTGTTATTTGATTTATGTTTATTGTTTGCCTTGAGAAGAAGGGATATTGAGTTTGCTCATTAAGTGTCTTGAAAAGAGTTGAAATTGAGGGATTTGAGATTTTAAAAGTTTTCATTTAAAATTCGTATTTTTTAAGAGAATTAAAGAATATTATAATAACTTAAGAAATCTATGTGTAACCGTGTCGCAATTATATTCCACGAGCGGGGTAAATTTCCACTACTCTCATGAAAGCGGGTCGTTTGCCTCGGCAGATTAAATAGATGCATCTGTGGTTCGTGTCGTTCGACCCTCGGCAGAGCTCAATTTAAATATTTATGTTGGATCAGGTCGTACGACCTCCGCATGATTTGCGCATGATTGAGTTGATTGCTTTGAAATTTATAATAATTGATATTGCCTCTTTGTCCTGACATAAATTGTTAAATGATGAGAAATAAATTTGGAGATTTCTTAATTATAAAAGAATTGCTTGCTTACTTCATAATATTGAGCTTATAGTCGTTCTATACAAGTCCTGCTTAAAGTATATCATTGGCATTTTATTTATAGCCCATAGTAAGTATCGGAGTCGACCTCTCGTCACTACTTCTTTGAGGTTAGACATGATACTTATTCGGTATTCGTTGTTTTCGTACTCATACTACACTTGTTGTACATGCACATATATATTTAGTGGCCTTGTAGGCGCAGTGACGTGGTTAATGCGGGGACTTAGGTGATCTGCATTCCATATTACGACCCACAGCCAACAGAGTATTTTTCAGAGTATTTATATTTTCTTTCCTGTCCAAATTTGTATTCTGGAGAGATGTTGTATTTCATGTTATTTCTTAGTTGATGCTCATGCACTTATGACACCAGGTCCTGGGGTGATTATGAGTTATTCAGTATTGAGATTGTTAAAAATACTATTATTTACTTGAATTGTTCCTCCTTCTACTATTTAATTGAAGTAATACTATGATTTCAACAATACTAAAATGAGAACCAAATTAAATTATTTATTGTTTGCTTGCCTGATAACGGTGTCCGGTGCCACGACCTTTAATGGATTTTGGGTCGTGACAGCCATGGCATGGGCCTTTACGAAAGCATCTACAAGCATAGCAAATGAGTCAGTGGAACTCGGGGGTATGTTTTGATACCATATCATTGCTCCTTTGGATAAAGTTTCCCCGAAATTCTTTAGTAACACTTATTCGATTTCATCATCTTCCAAGTCATTCCCATTGATAGCGCATGTATAGGAGGTCACATGCTCGTTCAGGTCCGTGGTTCCGTTGTATTTTGGAATGTCTAGCATACGAAACCTCTTAAATATCATATTGGGTGTCGCGCTCGTAGGAAAAGGCTTTTGGATAAACTTCTTAGAATCCAGCCCCTTCAATATCGAGGGTGCTCCTGGGATTTGGTCGACCTTGTAATTTTACGTTTTCACTTTCTTGTCGTTGGCCTCAATTTTCTTTTCACTTGATTCCACCCGCTTCGTTAATGCTTCAATAATTCTCATTACTTCGAGACTCACTCCGAACTCAGCTTCTCTCGGTCTCTTGGTGATCTGCTTATTTCTTCGGATGTTCTCCTGGGACGGTTCGGGCTCAACTCTGTTGGGGGCGTGGCTTTGATTTTGCAGCTGCACATTGCCGCATGTTGAGCCTACAAAATTTTGAAGATTAACCGTAGGCTAACCCTGTCACCTTCACCTTCGAGCGCTTCTTGAGCCGTTATTCGGGGTCCTCATATTTTCGGGATTAGTTGGCAGGTTGACGTTGATGACCACTTGTGAGTTAGCATCAACTAGGTCGGAAAATGGGACTCTATTGGGATCAGCAGGAGGCACCTCGTTGCTAGGAACCAGATGTTGTTTTCACCATGATGGCCAGACTCGGCGTCAATGTTCAAGTGGGCAGACTGAGAATTGGACATTTTCTAAAACTGGCCTGAAATTTAGACTTTAAAGAACAAGCGAAAAATAGGATGTGTTATGGAAATATCAAACCTCCACTATTATCCTTAGCCCCACAGTGAGTGCCAAACTGTTTACCCTTAAAACGGATAACAATTGAATGTATACATGGTTTTAAGGATACGTGGATTGATTCAACACAATAAATCAAGAATGTTAGATAAATGAGTTAAATGTAGAATGAATAATCAAACCAGTTGTGATGTTATTGTCGGGCTCGAATTTGGGCTGAATAGTAACTTTGCCCTCGATCAGACCTTTTGTTTGAAGCCAAATGTATATGAAGAACTACAAAAAAATAAGAACTTTTCAATAGGTAGAGAGTAGAAAAAGTAACTTGTATTGATTTGGTTTGCGTGTTACAATATATCCTATTGAATAAAAAGTTTCCCCTTTATATAGTAGGAGAGTTTCATCCCTAGTACAATCCTTAAAAAAGTAAAAATCCTCCTTTCTCATCAATTACATATCACGGCCCTCTATTAGTCGTGTGCAACTGTTGCCATGCTTTCTGAGGCCTCAGAGCTCGTTTTGGGTTCAGGGAGTGTTGTCTTATCAGGACCGGTGGCGAACACTCCGTTCGAGCCTCGGTACAAGAAGTTCCCAGCTTCGATTTCGATCTTATGTAGTTATGTCTTTGCTTCTCTTGACCCACCAAAAAATCGGGATGTGTGTTAGTCCTGATTTCACCCGTATACACTTTGCATTGCCAAAGCGAAGTTCTAACTGTCTATCCCGGAGTAGCGGTTCTTTTCTCGGTAAATGGTTTCACTTGCCATGTTTGATTCTGTTGGAGAATATTCTCTACTATTAAATTTTACAAGAAATTATTCGACCAACATCATAGGGCAAGAAGATGAATGGCTAACCGATTTAGCTTCATGCTAGAAATTCTTATAAAGGGATTAAAAAGTGCAATAAGAATGTCAGCATTTGAAGATCGAATTAGGTGTCAAAGAGCGAATCGGTATTTTACTGCTCCTTCTATATGACAAATTTGAACCTTCCATCTAATCGGTACAATTTTCCCTAGAAACAGAAAGTCGATTTTTACCCTATTTGCATAAGTATAATTTTCTGACAAAGAGACTCAATTGAACTTCCCCTTCTGATCATGTAAATCCGTTCCTACAGTTTATTGTAGTTTAGTTAATTATTAAAAAGGGCAAAAATGTTACTCCACATTCTTTGTTCAGATATATTTAAATTAGTAAATTGCATTATGTGTGGCAAAAACTAGTCAAAACTAACTATATACGTTAAAGCATGTGATAGTTGTGGAAGAGGTCAGAGGACGAAAGAGCTAAAGCGAAAGCTCAGGAGAAAAAGAAAAATGAAAACAAAAAAGTGAAAAGTGAAAGAGAGAACTAAAGACATGGGGACAGAAATTATGCGAAAAATATGTGTGAGTGACAAAAGGCCGATACAACCAACCCCCAAAATTTGGGAGACTGTCATGCCATTGTGGAAATCACATGCAAAAGAGTAATAGCATGCACAAATCTAATACATAATAAACGAGTCGTGAAAATGAAGGAACCAACTTTGTATAAGGGCGTGCTATATCCTAATTAATTGTAGATTATATCCTATGGTTGGTTGGTACCACACTCATGAAGGGTCATATCATAATTGTTCTTGCCAAACTTAACTTGTGGAACATGTCATTCATATTTTGCTAGCTAATTTGCTTCATGCACGTACGTGTTTATGTTACTTAACACCAACGAACTTTGATTCTTAAATATTTAATTGATGTACAATTAAGTAGATAAACAAGTATATATATATGGTTTACGTCGTCAACATCGACTGAAGTTATTAATGTATACGGTCAAAATCGGGAAAGACCGATCTTGAGATTTTTATGACGTTTCGGCCCTGGTCTCGATGGCATTGGGGCAAGATCCAAAGATCGACTCCGAAGTGAACTCCTCGAAGAGCCACGCCGGGGGATCAATATACCTCGAGATAAGGTGAAGATCGGAGCCCGTTGTGGAAAGGCGCGGGACTCCCAAGAACATGTGGCTAAAGCTGACAAGCGCCTGCAAGAATAGTACAAGTCCGTGCCGGACCATTAAATAGTTGTACCAGCTGTTCTATTTTGTAATAATTATACATGTACCATGTTGGGCTACCCCTCCTGTATAAAGGGACCCTTGTCAATTATTTCACACATGATATTCAATACAAGAACATTATTTGCTCTCTAACTTAAACATTCTCCACTATCAGCTCCTTTGACTTATTGCTTACATTTAAAGTATTTCATTTATTGTTCTTCATTTATT
Organism: Nicotiana undulata; assembly: GCA_005239495.1. Classification (NCBI taxonomy): domain Eukaryota; kingdom Viridiplantae; phylum Streptophyta; class Magnoliopsida; order Solanales; family Solanaceae; genus Nicotiana; species Nicotiana undulata. Next base: position 13,860 of record MDKH01115551.1, read on the forward strand.
ACTCATCATTGATCATAAATAGCCGCCTTCGATACCCATAGAACTGTTATAGCTTTATCGACCATCCACTGTTAATACCGAGCTTCGACCTCGAAGTCCTATCTCGGCCGACTCGAAAGCCCCGATTCTGGGCAGTCTGGTTTGCCTATCTCAGTCTTCTATCACTCTTATCTCATTTCCTTAACTCACACATAGCATCTACTGCTTAACAACTAGCATTAAAATAAATCACATATTTTTATAACCACAAAATCAAATTAAATTGTAATTACCATTTTCAAGGTAAACAGTTTGGCGCCCACCGTGGGGCTAAAAATAATAGTGATTGTTTTAGTGCTGGTTCACTGAAAAATACGAGTTATTCTTCACACTTTTTTCTGTCCTAGAATCTTTGATTTCAGGTCAAAATGTCTAACTCAGTGAATGCACACGAAAACAACGGTGTTGAGGATCACGGGGAGTATGGTGTAGTTGTTTCAAGCGCTGGTGTACCACTGCATAACCCTGAGAACATACCAGAGCCAATTCACGTGGATGTAGGCTCACGCAATGCCCAGCATGTCGATATAAACTCCCACACTGACAGTGGTGCGCGCTGAGAAAAAGAACAGGAGGTTCAAAAAACTCCAGCTCGGGAGGAAAGAGAAGTCAGCCTCCATGAGATTTTTGAAATGCTACAAGCACAACAAGCGGAAATTACTCGACTACAAAGCCATCAAAAGACTTCGAGTAAAATGACACTGGGAACGGATCCTCGAATCGAACAGGCAGCAAAGAGGTCGAGCAACAACGGGTCAACAACTGACTCCGCTGTTATAAGAATGCTCGAGGGCCTCACGAAGAGGACTGAGTCAAGGCTCCCAAAGAGAGAACCAAGGCCATGTAAGTAAAGATATTAATCGTACATCGACAATCGAAAAAAGCGCCATGAGACACGACATGCCCCGTATAGATCAGAGGACGGATCGAGGTTTAAATCCTCGGAGACTTATGAACAAAGCTGGGTTCAACAGGCGCACAGGTCCGACAAAAGTTTTCCGATCACCCGAGTACAACTTCAACATTGGCATTTCAAATATCGTATCGGCCATGGGTAAAATCAAAGATACCAGGTGGCCAAAACCCATACTATCAGACCCTTCCCATAGGAACCCTAACCTGGTGTGCGAGTTTCATGGCACGCACGATCATAGGACCGAAGGCTACAGATAGCTCCGAGAAGAAGTAGCCCGATTAGTCAGCAAAGGGCACCTCAAGAATTCATCGGCGGTCGAGATGTAAAAACACTTTAAGGGAAGAAAAACATATCGGAGGAGCGAAACGGAAAAACCCCATCACATCGTTCATATGATCATCGGGGGGACCGACGTTCCTCAAGGACCCATGATCAACCGAACAAAAGTATCCGCTGCAACAGTAAGGCGAATTCGGGGTTTCATGCCGGAAGACACCCTTGAATCTAGTGAAGAGGACTTCGAGACCTTGTCTCATCAACATAACGATGCACTGGTAATTTCCTTTCTCTTGAATAACATTCAAATTAAACGTGTACTCGTGGATCGAGGTAGTTCAGCCAACGTAATCAGGTCGAAGGTGGTGGAGAGGCTAAGGCTGCTCGATCAAATCATACCTACCTCACGAGTCCTTAACGGATTCAACATGGCCGGCAAAACAACGAAGGGGGAGATCACCCTCCCGGTCAACATGTCTGTTACAGTTCAAAATACCAAGTTCCATGTCATTGAAGGTGACATGAGGTACAATGCATTGTTTGGGAGGCCATGGATACACAACATGAGGGCAGTGCCATCAACTCTCCATCAAATGATGAAGTTTCCAACAAAATACAGTATAAAAACAGTATATGGGGAGCAACATGCGGCAAGGGAGATGTTCGCGGTTCACAGTGAGGTACCAAAATCTATGCCCTCCACCTCGGAGGAGCCTAAGGGCGAACAGATCCCCGAGGATGACGAGGAAGACTTCCTCGCTCCCCGAACCTTCGTTGCCCCCGAAGAATCGAATGCAACTAAATCGACGATTGAAGAACTGGGGCAGGTTGTTCTGGTCGAACATCTCCCAAATCGAAAGGTATACCTGGGAACGGGACTAACCCCCCAACTCATGAAAAAACTCATTCAATTTCTTATTAATAATATCGACTGCTTTGCTTGGTCCCATTTAGACATGACAGGGATCCCGCTGGAAATAACCACCCATCGACTCAGCGTCGATCCCAGGTTCAAACCAATAAAGCAAAAAAGAAGACCTCAGTTCGAGGTACAACATGCATTCATCAAAGACGAGGTAACAAAGCTCCTTAAAATAGGGTATGTTAGGGAGGCAAAATACCCCGATTGGTTGGCCAATGTGGTGGTGGTCCCAAAAAAGGGGAATAAGTTAAAAATAGGCGTAGATTATAAAGATTTAAATAGGGCATGCCCCAAAGATTCATTCTCGTTGCCCAAGATCGATCTCCAGATTGATGCCACGACTGGGCACGAGATCCTCACATTTCTCTACGCCTACTCGGGGTATAATCAAATTCAGATGAACCCCCGGGATAGGGAAAAGACTTTGTTCATCACGAAGTATGATACATATTGCTACAATGTGATGCCCTTCGGGCTAAAAAACATGGGAGCCACGTACCAACGCCTAGTTAATAAGATGTTTGAATATAAAATAGGCAAATCCATGGAAGTATATATTGATGATATGCTAGTTACGTCCCTGCGCTCAGAGGACCATTTAACTCACTTGCAGGAAACATTTGACATCCTCCGAAGATACAACATGAAGCTCAACCCTGAGAAGTGTGCCTTCGGAGTGGGTTCAGACAAAATTTTAGGCTTTATGGTATCAAACAGGTGGATTGAGATCAACCTCGACAAAATCAAAGCCATCGAGGAGATCACGGTGGTAAATAATGTGAAGGTCTTGCAACGGCTGACCGGGCAGATAGTGGCCTTGAACGATTCATATCAAGAACATCGGACAGGAGTCACCATTTCTTCTCCTTGCTCAAAAAGAAAAATAGCTTCGAATGGACTCCGGAATTCCAACATTCCTTGGAGGAGTTGAAGCGATATCTATCAAGCCCACATTTACTCCACACCCCAAAGGAGGAAGAAACACTATACCTATACCTGGCCGTATCCGAGGTAGCAATAAGTGGTGTGCCGGTTCGAGAAGAACAAGGTACGCAATTCCCTATCTACTATGTAAGCTGGACCTTAGGAGACGCTAAAACCAGGTATCCGCTCCTAGAAAAACTTGCTCTTGCATTAATAAGTGCATCTCGGAAATTAAAACCTTATTTTTAGTGCCATCACATTTGTGTTTTAACAACATACCCTCTTCGAAGCATATTGCACAAGCCCGAGTTATCAGGTAGACTGGCCAAATGGGCCATCGAACTCGGAGGGTATGACATCGAGTATCAGCCCCGAACGACCATCAAATCCAAAAATTTTGCGGATTTTGTGGCCGACTTCATGCCGGCCCTTGTGCCCAAGGAAAAGAAAGAACTTATGCTAAAGTCAGGCATATCTTAGGGGGTATGGATCCTATTCACCGACAGTGCCTCGAACATGAAAGGGTCCAGGTTAGGCATTATTCTAAATCCCCCTACGGACGGCATGATTAGTCAATCTATAAAAACTACAAAATTGACTAACAACGAAGCCAAGTATGAGGCTATGATTGCAGGTTTGGAATTGGCAAAAGGCCTAGGAGCCGAAGTCATCGAAGCAAAATGTGATTCCCTTCTGGTAGTAAATCAGGTAAATGGGAGCTTCGAGGTTCGAGAAGATAGGATGTAGAAGTACTTCGACAAACTTCAAGTCATGTTGCATCGCTTCAATGAATGGATCCTGACCCATATACCTCGAGAGAAAAATAGCGAGGTCGATGCCCTCGCAAATCCGGGATCATCTGTCGAAGAAGATGACATACTCTCTAGGGCTGTTGTCCAGCTATCCAAATCAGTGATCGAGGAAGGCCATGCCGAGATCAACTCCACTAGCCTGACATGGGATTGGATAAATAAATACATCGACTATCTGGGAAGTGGGAGGCTACCCACAGACCCGAAAGAGTCGAGGGGCTTGCGAACCAAAGCAGCTCGATTCTCACTCGACGAAAATGGAACCTTATATAGAAGAACCTTCGATGGACCCCTGGGACGGGGTGACACGGATTATGTGCTCCGAGAAATCCACGAGGGTACTTGCGCACATCACTCTGGCGCCGATTCTTTAATCTGAAAGCTGATCAGAGCAGGTTACTATTAGGACAACATGGAAAAGGACGCCAAAGAATTCGTCCGAAAATGAGACAAATGCCAAAGATTTTCACCAATGATTCATCGACCTGGTGAATAACTACATTAAGTATTGTCGCTGTGGCCGTTCATGAAGTGAGGGATGGACATCGTCAGACCCCTACAACCGGCACCAGGTAAAGCTAGATTTATTCTATCTATGACTGATTATTTCTCAAAATGGGTGGAAGCGTTCGAGAAGATAATCGAAAAAGAAGTCATTAACTTCATATGGGACCATATCCTGTGCCGATTCAGGATCCCCTCCGAGATAACCTGCGACAACGAAAAGCAGTTCATCGAAAGTAAAATAACGAAGTTCCTCGAGGACCATAAGATCAAAAGGATCTTGCAACACCCTATCACCCATGTGCAAACGGTCAGGACGAATCCACAAACAAAATCATCATTCAAAACTTGAAAAAGAAGTTAGAAAATGTGAAAGGAAAATGGAAGGAAAAGTTGCCCGAGGTGCTATGGGCGTATCGAACAACTCCAAAATCGAGCACGGGGGAAACACTGTTTTCCCTGGTGTATGGGTCTGAGGCTTTAATACCGATTGAGGTCGGAGAGCCAAGCACCAAATTTTGGCATGCTACCGATAGCTCAAACAACGAGGCAATGACTGCAGCCCTCAAACTATGGGATGAGAAGCGGGAAGCTTCACTGGTTCGAATGGCCGCCCAAAAACAAAGAATTGAAAGATACTATAATAGGAGAACAATCCTCTGACATTTCGGAGTAGGGACTTAGTCCTGAGAAAGGTCACCTTAAACACTTGGAACCCTAATGAAGGGAATCTAGGCCCGAGCTCGGAAGGACCGTACTGTGTCCTCGGAGTAATCGGTAAAGGGTCCTACAAACTCGGCACCATGGAAGGCGAACAATTCCAAGCAATTGGAACATATCGATGCTCAAACACTATTATTTCCAAAATAAAAACCTTCTCCTTTTTCATTTGTGTGTTCCACAATAAACTTCTATAGATGTCCGATGGAAGACATCAAAGTATCCTCCGACTCAAACACCTTGGGTTTTAAAGCGTGCGTTGTACTCTTTTCCTTCGATTGGGTTTTATCCCAAAAAAGGGTTTTACTGGCGAGGTTTTTAATGAGGCAACATCTATATGCTACCTAAGGAGAACTTAAATAAGTATTCAAGGCTTCTCTCTAATCAACCTCAAATACTGGGGGGCATCCCCCCGGGAGATCACCTCCTCGGAGAAATCGATAAGCCAAAGAGGGTCACGATAGGGAAATGTTGTAACGGGCCAAACGGTCAAATGAACCGTATCCGCATAAAATAATCGAACCCTCAATGGTGAAAATATGTATACGTGTACCAAGTAATCAGAGGATCATTTTTATCCAAAGTTTTGCGCTTTCAAAGAATTTTTTATCACAAGAAATGGCTCCAGGGCCAGAAATCTCCCGGACACTCAGGGACTGACTTCAAAGACTCGAAGCCGTAAGACCTCAGGGCTGGAAACTTCGAGCTCGTAATCACAAGTTTACAAAGAACGTCCCTAGAGCCAAAACAATTCGATGCTTCAGGGACTGTTGTCGACTGTCCCCTCATCGAGCTATCAAAGCTCGAGGCCATAAGACCCCAAGTGGGCAACCTCGAGCCCCAAAGCCCTCTATGTGGTGACACCAAATCTGTAAGTCCTATGGGAATGACCAAATATGTAAGTCCTACGGGCATGATCAAATATGTAAGTCCTACGGGCATGATCAAAACGGTAAGACCTCAAGTAAGGCATGTCCAAATTATATGACCTTGCAAAAGTCACAAACTCGATTTTTAAAGCCAAGGCTATATATTTAAAATTGTAAGACCCCTAAAAAGGCATACCCTCGATATAGACGCCGAGGATACCTCACTCGGGGACTAAAAGTCTATGGCCAAACATAATGATTACGGTCAAAAGGCTACAGCCAAACACAATGACTACGGTCATAAGGCTACGGCCAAACACAATGACTACAGTCACAAGGCTACGGCCAAATTAACGTGACTCGGGGACACCCGACCATCGCCATAAAATCAAATCCTTCGAAGTTACTTCAAAAAGAAACGGTTTAACCAGTCTACCCTCATCATAAGCAAAAGAGCTTCGATAATATCAGCTCCAACAACAAAAAGGCTTCGAAACTTCAGCCATCTAGCCATACCTCCCAAGGTGCTCATTTATCGTCACACAACGACTCATAATCGAGGTTCTTATCGAACCGTCGAAGAGTTGGAAGAACACAAAAACTTCAAAAAAGTCTTTAGCGAGGGAAACCATAGCCATACTAAAGGTTGTGTCGACCCAATGCGTAAGAGCCTATGCGCCAACTTAAAAAGCCTCAGGGCCAATTCAAAGAACCAAAGGGTCGATGATCTCGAGTCGAAATTCGACTCGAAGACTGACCCCTAAATGGTTAACTAAAAAGCTCCTTAGGGAAAATGCATAAAAGCCTACGGGCCAGCCTAAAAAGGCCTAAGGGCAAATATATAAGAGCCTACGGACCAACTAGCCTCAGGGCCGGCTAAAGGTCATACCAATCTAACGCGTAAGAGCCTAAGAGCCAGCATAGAAGAATCTCAGGACCAATTTTTAAGACCTAAAGGTCAACTAAGTCGAGGTTTGATTCGGGGCCTAAACCCCAAACATTCAATTTTCGGCCACTGCAAAATCGCTCATCAAATAGAGGAACCTAAGGTTTTACTCTGAGGTCCAAATCTCGGACCGATGGTTAAACGAGCGTTGCAATCTATTACAAAAAAACAAAGAAAAAGCGGAAAATGATGGAAGATGAAAGGCTTTTTATATATGTATTGAAAGATCAAAGTGGCATATTTACAGGACTTGTGTCAAAAGTCCTTACAAAGGAGAAAACAAGTATAACCCTAATCTATCACCGGGTTTGTGTCTTCAACGGCCTCCTCGGAGTTTATGCCTTCATCATCTCCAACTCTGTCTTCGGGATCTTCAACAACTTCTTCCCCCTCGGGGACTTCGCCTTCATCTCCATCATCTTCTGAGCCATTGCTCGATTCGCCTTCAGAAGTGAGCAAGGCAGCAGCCTCCTCTTCTAGGGTCTTCACCCTCTCGATCTCATCAGACATGTCGATTCCCCCAGCATGTATATCCTCGAGAGCATGCCTCCGAGATTTTAATCGGGCATGCTCCAACAGCTCGGGACAATTGTAGCTCGGCCTACTTGGACACCTTACTGGCCTAAGCATTTGCAGAACAACATCCTCTTTGTACGAGGACACAAGCGTTTCAGCTTCAGCCCTAGCTGCAGATAGCGTCGCAACCGACTCGGCGTGAAGATCTTTATACTTGTTACTCTCAGCCCTTGCATCACGAAGTTGATGTTCGATCGAGGCCACCTTCCCTTGGAGAGTACCTCTCTCGGTGGTCATCTCACTCACGTGCCCCTTGATTTCGAGAATTTCGGCGTCTTTGGCTCGAAGGTCTTCCTTCACTCGAGCATCTTTCTTCTCAAACTGCAAAAATCATCCCGAAGGTGTCAGAACACTAAAGTCGGGTAAATATGCAGACAAAAACAAACATAGATTACATTACCTGCTCAACAAGACAAGTCGTCTCTCGGGACGCAGCCTCCAAACAAGCCCGCGGAGTTCCTCCTCTTACTTGACATAGCGAGCTCTAAGCTCGTTAGCCCCCGAGGTAAGCCTCCTGCACTCACCTTCGTAGTGAGTCAACTCGGCTTGAAACTTGGCAAAGGTCTGATTATAAAGCATCTTGGCTTGGAAGCATGAAAGAAACAAAGTAACAAAGATGAAGATCAGGGCGTCGAGCAAAATTTGCAAAAAATTACCTGTTCGCAGAGCCTATCGAGCTCACTGAAAATGAATGAGGCGTTGAGCTTATGGTTTTTCCTCGGTTATAGTAAAAAGCCCTTCAAACACATCTTTGTCCCCAGCAGACGCCCCCGCGTCGGGAAAATCCCTATCTTGGGCATCCTGCTATTGCCTTGAAGGTAAAGCCAGTTCCGGAGGAGAATCGCTCACTTCAATGACCCCGGATGGATCGGCCGGGGCCTTCTCTTGCCTTTGAGGAACCTCAGAACTAGGCTCCTCCGGCCCACCTGCCAAGCGCACTCCAGATCGGGGAATATTTTAGCTAGCAGTTGGCTCGAGGACATTATTCGATGCATCCTCAACGGCCCTCTCGGCCCTGGGCGGGGCAACAACGACATCAAACTCCGATTTAGTAACCTCCGGCTTGACAGCCATCGACTCAGCAAGATGTGGGACGTCCAGGTTTTCTCCTCCCACGGGCTCTATTGAGGAATCAGTTTTCTCTTCACCTCAAGCTCGAGGACTCTCAGATACTTCAGGAGTTAAGGCCGTTGAATCAGCCTTGGATTCTTTCACTTTGGCCTTCTTTGATTTCGAAGGCTCGACCGGCGATTTCTTTCTTTTCTTCTCTTTGTCAGGTTTCGGGGTATCCGCTTCCTCAGACGGTGCCTTCCTCATCGTGGAGGCAGCTCCTAGACCTGCACAAATACAAAATATCACCACGGGGTGTGAGTATGTAATCGGTGATGTTTCTTCTGAAAAATGCAATCACAGCAAGAATAAGGGCTTACCATGGTTCTTTGCTTCCCATCGAGCCCCTCACAAATCGCGACACACGCGCTTAACATATGGGCAAGTCGAATCTAGCTGGATGATCCAGCCAGAGAGATCCTTAACCGCGCCAGGGTACATCGCAACAGCTGCATCAGCGGAAGGAGTTCATTCATGGAGAAATTAATCCAAAGGAAAAAATAAAATACCTGACTAACGTATCCACTTACGTTTCACGTTCCACTTTTCGATGAACGGCATCCTTTCTGCCGAAACTAGGTCTGAGGTCCTAACTCAGACAAAACGGCTCATCCACCCTATGTCCCTAACCTCGTCAGTGCAAGAAAAAAGGGCCCTCGAGGCCCGGCGTTGGAGTTTGATCAAGACACCAAGGAAGAGTCGGGGCTATACATTTTTACCAATTAGTCAAGGGTAAAAGCCATCCCTTTGATCATGTTCGTGAAACGTCTGGTCATGTAAATAATGCGACAAAACGACGGATGTATTTGGCCGAGGGTCACTTGATATCGCTCGCAGAAGTCAAGGATCACAAAATCAATTGAGGGAAACGATGGTTCCACCGAGCCGAGGGTAAACGGATAAGTATACACACTAAGGAAGCCGGCCTCGTATGTGGTTATATTTTCTTCCCGAGAGGGAATCTTCACTGGCACCGAATCCCCCCAATGGCAGTCTACTTTCACCTTCTCGATATCCGGTATTAAGCTGATATATCGGGACATAGGTTCACAGTGTCCCGGCCTCGAGGAAGGTTTATCAACCTTGAAATCGGAGGATATTTTGCATGCCCCAGGGATGTACTCCTCAAGGCGAGGAGGTACTATTGACTTGCCTTTAGACGAGCATGAAGAAGAGGAAAGCTTATCGCCTTGGGAGACCTTGGTGGAAGTCTTTGTCATTCCTTTAAGAGATTTCAGAAAGGAGAAAAAAGTGTAATTAGAGAAAGAACACAAGGGAGAAAATAAAAACTATTTTGGAGAATTGAGGTTGTGGTGAAAAACAAGAAGCGAGGGAGGATGTATTTATAAGGTCCTATCATGTATGTTAGAGGAGGCCAGAAGGCAACCGTCGCCGTAATCAATTCAAGGACTTTTTAAGGGTTGTATGGACGCGACCATTTGGGCCCCCCTTTGTCACATCAATCGCTTGATATGGCGTAACTGGTGTAATAATGGAAGCATTTAAGGGTCGGAAATTCAAATAGTTTCTTGTCCTTTCATTCCAAGAAACGCGGGGACTATCTGTATACGGTCAAAACCGGAAAAGACCGATCTTGAGGTTTTTATGACGTTTCGAGCCTGGTCTCGATGGCATCGGGGCAAGACCCGAAGATCGACTCCGAAGTGAACTCCTCAAAGAGCGACATCGGGGGATCAATATACTTCGAGATAAGGTGAAGATCGGAGCCCGTTGTGGAAAGGCGCGAGACTCCCAGAAACATGTAGCTAAAGCTGACAAGCGCCTGCAAGAATAGTACAAGTCTGTACCGGACCATTAAATAGTTGTACCAACTGTTCTATTTTGTAATAATTATACATGTACCATGTAGGATCCCTCTCATATATAAAGAGACCCTTGTCAATTCTTGCACACATGATATTCAATACAAGAACATTATCTGCTCTCTAACTTAAACATTCTCCACTATCAGCTCCTTTGATTTATTGCTTACATTTACAGTATTTCATTTATTGTTCTTCATTGATCATAAATAGCCGTCTTCGAGGCCCATAGAATTGTTATAGCTTCATCGACCATCCTCTGTTAATACCGAGCTTCGACCTCGAGGTCCTATCTCGGCCGACTCGAAACCCCGATTCCGGGCAATCTAGTTTGCCTATCTCAGTCTTCTATCACTCTTATCTTATTTCCTTAACTCCCACATAGCATCTACTGCTTAACAACTAGCATTAAAATAAATCACATATTTTTAGAACCACAAAATCAAATTAAATTATAATTACCATTTCTAAAATAAACAATTAAAATAAGTGAATGTAATCAAGTTGACGGTGGTTTCTGTTGGGTAAGTCATTATAAGCTAGTAAAATCAGTTTACAAACACTTCTTACTTTAGCTTAATTGGTAAATATAAAAAAGCTTATAAATCAAAATGAGCAAAAATCATAAGTTGGGGTATCAACTTATGAATTTTAGCTTTAACTATTTGCACTTTTGGTTAAATCATGAACTGTTAGATTCTGGAATCGCTTAAATTACTTGCTATGTCAAAGTAAGCAAAACCAAAATAGGATAGTTATTATATATTTTTGAAAAAAAAAAAAAACAGATTTAACTAATTAACGTTCAAGCAATGCGAGAGGTGGATAACACCAACCAACTACAAATCATTGAAGATGTCGAAAAACCTTCTATTAATCAACCGTTAGATTGGCAATAATAAAAGGTTAAAAACATAACCGTTGGAAAGTCACAACTAGCTCTTCTTATTTCTTGTTTTACCGTTAAAACATAGTAATAACGGGTTGCACCACGGTCATGGAGTAATAATTGAGACATATAGAGGCTACTCTTTCTAATGAGTTAATTAAGGAACTCGATAATTTTGTAAATTGTGGATTACATTAAGACATAATGATTAATGAATAAGAAATTATGTCATTCGTCCTAACGAAAGGAAGTAATCACGTCACAAATTCCGGCAAATTATGTATGTTTACTATCCGTTAATTCTTATCCACTTGAGAAGGACAAAAAAATTGACCACTCTTAATCATAATTATTAAATACAAGTATTTATTACTTCCTTCGGTTCACAATAAGTGATCAATTTGCTTTTACCATGCCCATTAAAAAAATACTAAATTTTATATAAAAATACTTAATATAACTAAATTATCCCTAGTTAAATATTTAATGTGAGGACTAAAAGAACTTTTTAGAAATAAATATATAGTGATCGTTTTATAAAAATAAATTAAATTTTTTTTTGATTATATAAATAGATATTTATTTGAACTAGAGGGAGTAAAGCCTAATAAGTAGCAAAGAGAAAGCATAAAAAAGGCACAACTTTTCTCTTCCTCCTTTAATAAATAAATGAAAAGCAACTCGAGCAGAAGTCAAAGCAACCAAATCTAAACACGTTGTCTGCACAAAGATGAGAAGATCCCCCCCTTTTTTTATTTTTTATTTTTTATTTTTTATTTTTGGCAAAACCACGAGTGTTCGACCAATATTTAACCTATACTCCTTAATATGTTTCTCAACAATATTCAGAAACACCTCTGCAAAGTAGCAAAAATATTGCCTTACAAAAAGAATTTCACGGATGCACTATATATTACAGACGTCGTAAATAAAATGGAATAAAGAATATTCTAAGAGAATAAAAAATTTACTAAGCTTTTTTTTAAACTTATCCTTGAACGAGGCACTTGTAAAATATCCTAATATTCATGTGTAGAGCTTAGTCTTATTAAGTTTACGTTCTGGACACCCGATTATACACAATAAATATGCGTAACGCTCGACGTTTGAAGGCCATTAACAGTTCTTATGCCTATCAAATGTCGAATCATGATACTACTTGGAAGGAAAATATATAAAATAAAATAAAACAAATCCGATTGTGTATATTCAGCTTCAGCCCACCGACGCTAATAGAATGGGGGCATCTTTGACGGTGAAACGCAGACAGAAATGTTCGGTAGCGGTAATTAAATGTGAAGATGCGTCACGGCGTTGATAATTATTGGCGGCAATTATGACTGCCACGTGCCCCTTGCTTTAGTAGTGGGACCCAGATAACTACCGTACCTCATTACAACTCTTCCTTTCACTTCTTCTTCTTCGGCTTCTAGACTTTCATATCACCAATCACGCTTAGGCAGCCCATTATCGCGCTTTACTCGTGTAATACCTACTCAAAATTGTTGTATTTCTACATTGTTCATAGCAAAATGTCGTCGTCTTCACCACAACAACAACAATAACAACGACCCAGTATAATTGTATGAGTCAAAATCTGACCACGTAAGAAAGGCATCAGAAAGGAACGACGAGAAGGTGATTGAGTCGTGATGATGCACACAAGATACCGTAACGACGAGCATCTCGGCCATGGACGAGGTTGAACCATCAAAAAAACTCTACGACGAGGCCCACGCCAAGGGGTCTAGGGAAGCCAACCTAAAGCATAGATAGCAGAATAAAGCACACTGGCTAAGGACCACTGAGTCAGGGGGGACACCTAGTATATATACATGATAAGAGAATGATAGAGGGGGACTTTTTCGATTCTTCTTCTTCTTTTGGAACTTTCTCTAAGGGGAATCCATGGGGAACTCGAGAGAAGGTTCACAACCTTGTTCCACACCTTTGTAATCTTCGTCATGAAATCAATAAAGATACAATCAATACCTGTTAATGGTATACTTTCTCGCTCTTCTTTATCACGTATTATAGAGCGATTGTATTGAGAATGTAAGCCCATTATTTTCAGGTAACGTCTTCTATAATCTTGACGACTTCGCAAACTTCACCATTTCCAATTTGTCTTGTTCAATATTCCTCGATCTAGAGTTAATTATCTTTGGTTAGAATTCACCCTCTATTTTACTCATTAATTAGTTTTAAGAAAAGGTTAACACTATTTTGGTAAAACAATTTGGTGCCATCTGTGGGGACTTTCTAGCCAAAGCCCCAGTTCCCTCTAGATCCACCAAACCAACCAAGAATAAAATCTTTACACAAAATCTCAGTTAGGTCGGGCTTATACTCAATGCCTACGTTGCGCCACGACAGTAACTCTGACGCATTACGAGCGTGGGCCATCGTAGTGGAGCAATGACTATTGCACATCGAGCGCACCTGTAATCTCACTTCCAGGTTAGCACCCCGCATATATCACCTTCACCTCTAACTATATGGGACGATGCTTTTTGTATAGCCTAATGTTAAAATGCTCTTCCTCCGTGTGTTTGTGGTATAACTTATGTTACTGTTACCTTGGCGCATCCGGGACTGGAACAAACCGGGACTCGAACTCGAGGTCCTAACGGGAGGACCAAACCGTCCACCCACGGAACACTCAAGCTCAAATAATGACGAAGTCCGATGTGAAGCTGATATCATGTCTAAAGATTGTAACCGGCGAAGGAAACATGACCAATCACCCTCACTCATCAGCTAACCAGCCAACCAAGGTAACGAATGATTCCTCATACCTCTAACACGCTATCCTTCTTTTCAAAAAAAAAAAAAACCGAAGAGTATCCCCCCCCCTCCGAGTACGCAAGCAAGGGCCTACTAAAATACCGGGCCTAAATTCCTCCCTACAACAGCGGACAAACCGGGAAGAACCCCCTGCACCATACCGTAGTACAAATAATAGACAAACGGCTCAGAACGAATTAGCATCATTAAGAAACAATCTCCACAAGCAGGAAACTGGCGGCAAGCTCAAAATGCCCCAATGCAAGTAAGAGATGGGTACCAAGAGCTCACTCATGTGCTCGCCTCGGTGTTGCAACACCAAAGCACAGTGAACCTCTAAGCAGCAAATTCATCGCCCGCCCCGTCGAGGACCTCTCCAGGCCGAGGGATGAAGGGACTATATCGACTGGGACTCATCCTGATGCGTGCATAAGCTGCAACGCATGAAACACTCCAATAAAGCAAGTCAGCACAAGATATGCTCACATTCGACCTCACTAGAGTCGTCAAAGTATAACTCGACCTCGCTCGAGTCGCCAAAAAAAAACTCGACCTCGCTCGAGTCGCCAAAGTAAAACTCGACCTCTCTCGAGTCGCCAAAGAAACTCGACCTCACTCGAGTTGCCAAAGTAAAACTCGACCTCGCTCGAATCGCCAAAGTAAAACTCGATCTCGCTTGAGTCGCCAAAGCAAAACTCGACCTCGCTCGAGTCGCCAAAGTAAAACTCCACCTCGCTCGAGACGCCAAAGTAAAACTCCACCTCGCTGAGTCTCCAAAGGAAAAATCGACCTCGCTCGAGTTATTTCACATTCGACCTTGCTCGAATTACTTAACATTCGACCTTGCTCGAATTATTTTACATTCGACCTCGCTCGAATTACTTTAAATTCGGCCTCTCTCAAATCAAGTAAAATTCGACCTCACTCGAATAAAGTAAAGGTCGATCCCACAAAATTCTCAAGTGAGACAAGGACTCAGCACGAAAAAGTATGAAGTTCTTCCCCAAAAGTAAAAAGAAAAAAAAGGGAAGAGGCAGAGACATACAACCAAAAGCAAAACCTTATTCAAAATTTACATACTCACAGCGTCTTACAAGAGGCAAAAACAGGCCTCCAAAAAAAAGATAAAGAAAGAGAAACAACAAAGCAAAACAATAGCAACAAGCAACACCAAAGAAAAGAACAAAAAACCAAAGTACCAAAAGACTACAAAACTTAATTATGCCACATCTCTGCCATCATCCCCGTCAGTACCACTATCATCAGAAGAGAACCCGTCTTCAACCTAAGCACCCTTGTCGGCCTCCGGTGTCGCGGGATCATAGCCGCAGGTGAGGCGAGCCTCGTGCGCCTTCACACGAGCATCTTCAAAAGCGACCTGAGAGACATTTTCCGCCGCCCACAAGTCCTTATATACATCTAGTTGGGCCTCAGCATGGACCCACACCTCATACAAATGGCAGGGGACAGCAACAAAGGCGGAGTCTGGGGGGGCCTGAGCCAACAACTGCGCCTTCTCGGCTTCAAGAGTCGCCACTTTGTCACCTATATTCGAGGCATCCCGCTCAAGCTCGCCGATCCGCTCTTCGAGCCTTTCCTCTTCATCGTGGACGTGTCCCTCTCGCCTCTCATTCGGATCTGAGGACGCACACAGTATCCTCCAGCACAGCCGCCCTCGCCACAGCTTCCACCCCTACCCCTTCGTCCCTCTCTAACTCTGTCACATTCCTCTCCAAGTCGGCCACCTTTTCGACCTATTCCTCACTCAAACTAGAAACTCGGGTGGCATTGTGCTCGAGATCGGCTCACAAAGATGACACATTCTCCTGAAGGTCCTTGCACTCAGCCGCGGCACCCTTGACCACCTTGAGCTCCTTGTATTAGCCCTAAGCAACCCCTCGAGCTCACTGCATCTGCGGATAGATAGCACCAAGTCCTCGTCCTTTTTCTCTAGCTCCTCCCTGAGAGACCGAGTATTATCACCCGCTCTAAGATGCATGTGCATCTCTCGGCACCTGTTGCGATACCGACGATATTTCGCGGCCATCTTCGGAAAGATTTCGGCACGCGTATTGGCCTGACGAGCGCTTTCAATCTTCAACATTTAAGTCTAAAGCAAAAAAAAAAAAAAGAGGAAGAATCAGCGAAAACGAAGGACACAAAACAAAGCAAGTAAAGACAAGAAACTCACCCTTAAGGCCATTCCAGCCACACGGCGTGACAAGCCAGAGTCGCTAATCTCCCGAAGAGACCTACTTTTGGTGGCGGAACATAAAAGGTCGAATTTCTCCACAAACTCCATGGTATCCTGCAATAGGTTAATGTACGATGGGATTTCAAGCACATGGGAAGGACCACCCACTCTCACATCGACCCTGGTAAAGCCTTCTTTCAACACCCCCATATCCTCAGGATCAATGTCCGACTCGGACTCGTAGTCGTCCACCACCACGCCCTTCAACCTCTCGCCGTCTGGAGAAGAGGTGCGAGCCTGCTGAGACATTGAGGGTCCACTCAGAATAATTGTGGTTGCCGTCGAACTCTGCCCTGAATCCATAACGGCCCCTTCTATGCCCGGGACGGACAACGCTCTCACTCCCAAGGTGGCCTCTCTCCCGGTTTCAGACACCACCACAATATGATCAACCCTCAAGGGCGCATCGATCGAAGACGTCTCCTCTGACGCTATCCTTCGTCTCTTCGACGGGGCCTCTTCGCCAACACTATGAGAAGGTTCGCTCGCCGAACGAACCATGGGGGCTGGAGATCCTGACGGAGGAGTAACCTCAGTACGACCAGATCTAGATGCAGACTCAATCTGCGAAATAGTCCGATTCCGAGTACCCTCATCAGCAGCCGCCCGAAGTATGGGCCTAGCAGAAGAAGTCGGTTTACGGAAATCAAGAGTAGAAGCCTCCGCCCTTCTCGCCCCTCTCCGACCTGTCAACAGGACATACGACCAAATGAGAATACAAGGCAAAGAAAAATACAGGGCAAAGGCTAAAATGACTAAGGCCAAGACAAGGTGACGTACCAGCGAAAGGTTTGTGCCCGAACCTCTCGTGGAAGCATCGCCATACGCGAATTCCCACCGTATGAGGCTGAACCGAGCTTACCCACCCGCGAATGTCATTAACTTGCGGAAGGGGTAGCCTCTCGACTGCGAAAACACAAAAAAAAACAATCAATTAACGATATCACAAGGTAAAACAACCGATCAGCGTTGTGAAAAAGGAAAAAGGGAAGAAAGACCTACGGACAAAATTCCATGTCTCAGGGAACCCGTCAGGGTTATACACCATGTGTTCCATGCGTACATAGAAGAATCTCTCCCAAAAGCGACGATTGGTCTTATCGTCCATTCCGATCACCAGGCTTTTAGTTCCTCGGTGATGTAGGTGCAGCATGGTGCCCCTATGAAAACTAGGGACGAAGAGATGCAGCAAGTGTTGAAGGGAAATCCCACGGTCAACCAACTCCGCATACTTGATGAGCATCAAGAAGAGTCTGTATATGTACGGGGTGAGCTGGGCCGGACACACCTCGTAGAAGCGGCAGAAGTCGCCGCCAGTGAGGGAAGGGGAAGTGTGTACCTAATAATAAAAGGGTATGCGTAGAACGCGTAATACCCTGGGCGGTGTAAGTGAACTGTATCGCCTCCCGTCGGAACGAGTTCGATATGCTCAGAGATTTTCCATTTAACTTTGAATGCTGGGAGCGCCGCGACGTCCATCGTAGAAAGCACGGGTTCAGGCTCATCTTCGGCAATGCTGTTAAAGTCGGTCCTTGCCTTCCCCGAGGCGGGCACCACCTCATCCACCGTAAAAAAACTCTCGTCCTCAGCCAAACTCACTCCCTCTTCGAGGGGAGGCACGACATTTTTCGGCATCGGAGCACCAAGAACTCGGTCAGGGTTAGAAGAAGTACTAGCCATCACTTTTAAGTGATTATACAGATCGTGAATGTAAGGAAAGAAGGGTAACATCCACAGGGATTGCCGGCGAAAAATGAAATATGAAGAACTGGGTGAAAAGAGTAAATGCTTTTAGGGTCTACTTGTGAATGATTTGGGAAACACTACATTCGAATGAGAAACTCTCTTATTTTTAGACACATAAATACACGGTTCGAGAAATGATGCGTCGCTTTTTTACAAAAATAACGGGAAAGGCACGAGAAACGATGCGGCATACGATGAATGTGTGCCATAATGACACCTGACGAACTAAATGTCATTTCAACTGACACACTGGTCTGACAAAGCTTTCGAAACGTCACATCATCACCCCGCTAATAGGTGCTCACCCGTCGACCAAAACGTTTAGATTTCTCAGTCTTCGAATTGACAGGGTCCACCCATCGTGCTCGTCCAAAGGCGACCCGAATAGGCGGATGGACTAACTGTATGGGTCAAAATTTGACCACGTGAGAAAGGCATCGAAAGGGAACGACGAGAAGGTGATTGAGTTGTGATGATGCACGCAAGATACCGTAACGACGAGCATCTCGTCCATGGACGAGGTTGAACCATCAGAAAGCCTCTAAGGCAAGGCCCACGCCACGACGTCTAGGGAAGCCGACCTAAAGTATAGATAGCAGAATAAAGCACCCTGGCTAAGGACCGCTGGTTAGGGGGAACACCTAGTATATATACATGATAAGAGAATGATAGAGAGGGACTTTTTCGATTCTTCTTCTTCTTTTAGAACTTTCTCTAAGGGAATCAATGGGGAACTTGAGAGAAGGTCCACAACCTTGTTCCACATCTTTGTAATCTTCGTCATGAAATCAATAAAGATACAATCAGTAGCTGTTAATGGTATACTTTCTCGCTCTTCTTTATCACGTATTATAGAGTGATTGTATTGAGAATGTAAGCCCATTATTTTCACTTAACGTCTTCTATAATCTTGACGACTTTGCAAACTTCACCATTTCCGATTTGTCTTATTCAATATTCCTCGATCTAGAGTTAATTATCTTTGGTTAGGATTCAACCTCTATTTTACTCATTAATTCGTTTTAAGAAAAGGTTAACACTTTTTTGGTAAAACAATAGTGTCACAAGTGGCGTCTGAGGAGGGTAGTGTGTACGCTGACCTTACCACCTTTAAAAAATTATAACATGATACAGCAGTTCACGAACACTATGTATAACGATAATTACTATTTTCCAATCCTAAACCAGTTATAATTATAGGTGTTCATTTGTTAGTTCGATATGGTTTTTGAAACGATTCAATTTGGTATTTTTATATTCGGTTCTTAATTTGTTATAATTATACCGATATCAGATCTAATCAAATTCAATATGATTTTGTATTTTTCTTTTTTATCTTGATTTATTTTGGTTACTTTGATATTCGGTTTAAATAAAGAATTTTAAACACTTCTTTGTTTTTAAGGGTGGAGCTGATGGAAGAAAGAAAAGGACTACTATAAGAATTTTTAACCAATATGAGAGTATATAAAATATATAATGGAAAAAAAATCTGTTGTTGATGAATATTTCAGTATATACTTTGAATTATGAAGGTAACTTCAAAACAGACAAATTACCACAATATTTCATCTCTCAAATTAATTTGTTGTCTAGTGGAAACCTCCGTATGACAGTATGGACTATGAACGTAATCAAGTTGGATAGAAACAAAATACCAAGCATCTGATCGAGTGATGTTACGATTTCTAAAGGTTAAAAATGGCATAATATCTAGTACGTATTTCATTATGGTATTTGATATTTCTACCGTATCGAGTAACGAAATACTCAAAAAAATTCGGTTTCAATTTGATAATTGAACAAAACCAAATTATGCACACTCCTAAGCTAGTTAAAGTTGATTAATATACGAGTTCTTTATATTTGTCTTGTTCGGATCTAATTCTCTACAACTAGAAGTTCTTGAAATCTCGCAATGCTTAAACCTTATATAAGAGACTCATGTCAAATACCAGACCTAATGTTAGTGTGGTAAAGAAAGAGGGTAATGGCTGCTCCAAATGATTAAAGGAAAAAAGAGGAAAGTTGCCATAAGTCCTTCCAAATGTACTAGAGTTATATTTATATACGCGTAACATTGGGCTCATGGTACATCCCGGCCTTTGACAAAATAAGTCAAGCTCGAGATATGATGACAGGGGACCGAAGTCAAGGGGTCAGTCTCATCGAGTCAGATTTCGAGGGCATGACGCTCGGACCCGAGAATTTCATGGGCGCGGTTCGAAATAAGTCCTAGCTTTGTCGAGCAATCCAGCACGACTAACAGAAGGCCGTAATATTCGTTACTGGCCGAATATTACGACGGAGATCTCAACACGTATCGATGAAGAACCGGAAATCAGCTAATTAGAGGCTTTTTTTACCTTTTATAGAGTTGTATCTAGAGTAGAATTCCTCTACTATATAAAGGTGTCTGATAATTCACTAAAGACATTGTAACACACATTCCAAGGCAATATGTCATTTTAATTTCTCTGTTATTAGCTCTCTTGCTCTTGTTCGGCAGTGCTGACTATAGCTAGCCCAGATCGAAGGCAAATTTTCACTAAGGCTTGACTATCTTCCTCGTGTGGTTTGAATCTACTTTCTCTTTGTTTATTCAGTTTGACTTTATTTATCGCTTTGTATCAAATAAATCTGTTTATCCTTAAAACCACTTACAAATTCAATTGTTATCCGATTTTGAGGGTAAAAAATATTATTATCTAAAAAATTAAACCCGACTGATGTACCCGATTGTGTGGAATATCGAAGTGGCGAATCATCACATCAATTAAGCAAATCAACGTAAATAAATATACAGAAAGATGAGACAAGAGGGGTCCAACCGATATAGTGAGTTTATATATGTATTGGTCAAAATTTGGGTTGAACTTAATGACTGCAAATGGACGAGATGTGGTCGAGGTCGAAGCTGACCACGACTCAGTGGCGAGGAGTTTCCTAAAGAAGGACTAACGCCGAGCTCGTGTAGAGAATGTACGACAGAAACAGTTAGAATAAGTTTTAGAATAGTGACTTCAATTGTACTTTTTAGGGTTTCTTAGGAATATCCCTTATAAATAGGAAGAGATAAGGAACAAAAATGGATCTGAATTTTTCTAAAAAGAACACATTGTAAAGGGTTGACTATAAAGAATATACAAAAGCTTGTCTTGTCCACCGATTCCATTGCTCAATATACATCTTTTATTCACAAGATCCAAGGATTCCTTGTCCACCTTAGTTTTTTATTATCTCACGTTGTT
Organism: Nicotiana undulata; assembly: GCA_005239495.1. Lineage (NCBI taxonomy): Eukaryota > Viridiplantae > Streptophyta > Magnoliopsida > Solanales > Solanaceae > Nicotiana > Nicotiana undulata. The sequence continues at coordinate 35,224 of MDKH01115551.1, forward strand.
GTCAAAAAAGAGAATCATCCAAGTCATCTAACATTTGAGTGATAAATTCCTTATTATTACATTTATTGCATACTTTCATTGCTACATTCATTGACAATCATTGAACATTTTTAGTTGGCATTCATTAATATCGTACACGGCCCTACTTCATCAATATATCTAAACTTCAGATCTAGTAGTTATTATATTTAACTAGGATTCATCGACTATTTTCTCATTAATCAGTTTGACAAAAAAGGGTTTAACACTTTTTTTGGTAAAACAATTTGGCGACGTCTGTGAGGAGTTTTCTAGTTAAAATTTTAGTTTCTTCTAGATCTAAAAAAATAACAACAACCATCTTTTTCCTATTTGCACAAGCTAACAATGGCAGGAAAAAGAGATGAAAGACTAAAAGCAGTAATGGATGTCACTACCAACCTTCTAATAGCCATAAACGAGGTTGACAGAGAAGACGAGGAGAATGGACGCCGAGTGCCTCACCCAGACGAAGTGGCTCACATCCCCCTCATGGGAGTGTAACCGCTTCACGCGAGAGGGGAGCCTCCACGTCCACAACTAAGGAAGCACCACCAGCAGTGAAAAACCTACCGGAGGCGTGGTTGACAAGTACTCTAACAACATACTCGATAAACCCGCTCAAGGGGCGAGTAGGAGCACCGCACGAGCGGACACCACATCAACCATCAACGAGCAGCACATTCCTCCCCCAACAGGTAACACTCACACCGTTGTTGATGCAGGTAATGACGCGCTCGTAGGTATTCTGAAGAAAATGGAGGAAATGGAGAAGGAGAATAAAGCGCTCCACGATCAAATAAGGGAGCACCAAGAAAGGGTTGATAAGATAATGGGCGCCTCAAAACTTCTACCAAAATGGGACGTCGGCTGGTTCATTGAACAGCCATACAGCAAGGAGGCATCCCCATATGCCATACAAAACCTTCAAAATGCCACCATATTTGAAGATATATGACGGTACAACAGACCCCGAAGACCATATCATTCATTACGTCACGACGGTAAAAGGCAACGACCTCTCGAAAGAGCAGGTACCGTCAGTGCTGCTGAAGAAGTTTGGCTAAACCCTAGCAGGGGGAGCCTTAACATAGTACTCACAGTTACCAGCATATTCGATAACGACGTTCGAGGAAATGGCCGACAAGTTTGTCACCGCCCATGCCGGGGCCAAGAAAGCAGAGGCAAGGGTGAACGACATATTCGCCATCAGATAATCGTTTGGCGAGGGACTCAAGGACTTCCTCGCCCGGTTCAACAGAGTAAGAATGAGCATGCCCAACGTATCAGAAGGGATGGCAGTAGCAGCCTTCCAAAATGGGTTAAGCATGAACGGGTCGAGGGCGACCAGAAAGCTGTTATGCAGACTCACGAAATACCCTTCCACCACCTTGGAAGAAATTCATAACGCCTACTGTGCCGAGGTGAGAGTAAACGAAGACGACCTTAACGGTCCAACTCAACGACTAACATCAGTCCAAATGGAGTCAAGGAAATACCGATGTAATGACAGTCGAAGAGATCATGCAGGTCCATGCCTCAATCGAGAAATGTACCAACCATATGTCAGAACAGCCATCCCGCCACCTCCCTACCAAACCAAAGGGTCGTCCAGGCCACACACGGGAACTCACCGAAATGAAAGAGGTATGCCTCTACTTTTATCTGCTCATAAATTTTTGTGTTTCCCCTTCAGAAATAGTGTACGCCCTAGAGAAGCTCGGCCCTAAGGTGAAATGGCTGCAAAAGATGAAGTCTGACCCAAATTCCAGAAAGTCAAATGCCCTATGTGAGTTCCATCAGGAGAGGGGCCATAAAACCGAGGACTGCATAGCCCGACGGCAAGAGGTGGTGAACTTGCTTCACCAAGGACATTTAAGGGAGCTGATGAGCGACCGAGGAAGAGCCAATTTCGGCCGCGGACGAGAACAACATCAAGGCCCTCCAAAGCCACCCTCCCTCGCCCCACCATCCAAATGATCATCTACGGAGGTGACGAAGCATAAATCAACCACGTGAAGTTTACCACCACAAACAAACGGAAGAGGTCGATCACCCATGAACGGTATAATGACCTCGAAGACAGTATCATCTTCGATAAGTCATATACCCACAGTTCGACCTTTCCTCATTTCGACGCTCTTGTCATTACTTTACATATTTTGCATATCAATGTAAAAAGGATCATGCTTGACGACGGGGCGGCGCGTGTATTATCCACCCCCGAGTTCTTGCACAAATGAGACTCGAGGAAAAGATAGTACCACACTGCATAACACTAATAGGTTTTAACGATGCAGTTGAGCGAACCTCCGGAGAGATAACATTGCTCGTTTTGGCCGGGGGTGTTACCCTTGAAACAAAATTCCATGTCATGAACCAATACACAACCTACAAAGCCATTATAGAGCGACCCTGGATACACGCCATGAGGGCCATCCCGTCTAGCTTATAGGTCATCAAGGTTCCTACCCTATGTGGTATATTCAACATTCGTGGTGAAGAGCGCACAACCCAAGAATGCTACCGCATCGCCTAAGATTGCACATACACTCAACAATTAAAAAAATGAGGGCTCAGGAGCATAGAAATTACCGAAGTGGGGGCCTGAACATGACAAACAAAAAGACGTCATCAAAGACCCCGACGTCGTGGAAGCCACAGGATCAACGGTAGAAGACCTCGACCTCGTTCAACCGGATAGAAATGACCACAACAAAAAGGCTTACATCAGCCACAAACTCTACGAACCAGGTAAATTTCATAAATTTTTAATTGACAATGCCGATCTATTTTCTTTCTCCCATGCAGATATGCTAGGTATCCCGAAAGACATTGCTACACACAAGCTAAACGTCGATCCACTCTACCCGCCAGTATGAAAAATCAGAAGAAAATTCAACGCCACAATCAACGAGGCCGACTCCGAAGAGGTGGAAAAATTTCTCGCCAACGGCTCTATCCGAGAGTCAAAATACCCCCAATAAGTCGCCAACGTGGTCATGATGAAAAATAAAAACTGGAAATGGCGCATGTGCGTGGATTTCACGGACCAAAACAAAGCCTGCCCAAAAAGACTCCTTTACGTTGCCTCACATCGATCAACTCATCGACGCAACAGGGGGCACGAGTTATTAAGTTTCTTGGATGCCTACTCATGCTACAACCAATTCCTCACGGAGGAGGAGGACCAAGAAAAGACCACTTTTATCACCCACCAAGGGACATACTACTATAGAGTCATGACATTCGGGTTAAAGAATGTCGGGGCGACTTATTAGAGACTCGTCACCAAGATGTTCAAAAGCCAACTCGGCAAAATAATAAAAGTCTATATAGAAGACATGTTGGTCAAATAAAAAAGAAAAGAAGACCACATCGACCACCTGAAGGAAGCATTCAATATACTTAGGCGATACAACATGAAGTTGAACCCCGGAAAGTATGCCTTCGGCGTGATCTCTGGGAAGTTCCTCTATTTTTTGGTGTCACAGAGAGGCATTGAGGTCAATACCGACCAAATCAAAGCCATAGAGGGGATACCAGAAATTTTGACCAGTAAGAAACACATACAGAAGATGACCGACTGTATAGCCGCCTTGTCAAGGTTTATCTCACGACCCTATGACAGATGCCACAAATTCTACAACGTACTCAATAAGGACAAAGGACTCCAATGGAATTCTGAGTGCATCGAGGCCCTAAGAGAACTAAAGGCATACTTGTCCTCGCCCTCGCTACTCGCCAAGGTAGAGCCCAACGAGCGTCTCTTAATCTACTTGGATGTATCAAATGTCACAGTAAGCGCAGTCTTGGTCCGTGAAAAAAAGGTACGCAATCTCCAATATATTACGTTAGCAAAACCCTGGTCGATGCCGAAACGAGGTACCCCCACCTCGAAAAGTGAGCTCTAGCATTGGTCGTAGCTCCACGGAAACTTAGACCTTATTTTCAATGTCATCCCATCTCGGTGGTCACGACCTTCCCCCTAAGAAGCCTCCTACATAAAATCGAGTTGTTGGGGAGATTGTCCAAGTGGTCCATCGAATTAAGAGAGCATGATATAACGTATCAGTCGCAAACAATGATAAAGTCACAAGTACTCATTGACTTCGTCACCGGTTTCAGTGCCAAAATAATGCTTGAGGTCGAGCAGGAATTCTCCCCTACCTCTCCCAAGTTACCCGACCTATGGGTCATGTACACCGATGGCGCCTCCAATGCATCAGGATCTGGAGTGGGACTCGTACTCAAGGTCCGAACAGGAGAAGTCATCTGCCACTCCATACGGTGCCCCGATATGACTAACAACGAGGCCGAGTACCAGGCTGTAATTGCAGGACTAAGACTAGCTCTCAAGTATGGAGCGCGACGAGTCATCCTCCGATGTGACTCGCAACTCGTCGTCAACCAAGTCACAAGGACTTTCCAAATCAATGAACAGAGGCTACAAAAGTACCAGGCAAAAATTTATAAGCTACTACTGGAGTTCGACGAATGTCAACATGACCAGATACCTCGGGCACAAAACATCGAGGCAGACGGTCTCGCCAAATTAGAAACAGCCACAAAGAACATAAGCGGAAAGGAAAACGTGGTCACCCTCCTCCATTCGCCAATAGACCAAATTGAGGTACACAGTATAAACTTAACTTAGGACTGGCGCAACCGTATTATTTCATATTTGCAGGAGGTAGTGCTCCCATCAGACAAAAAATAAGCCAAGAAGCTTCAAATGCAGGCGGCCAGATACAACATCATCAACCACGACTTGTACAAAAGAACGTTTGGCGGCCCCTTGGAGAAATGCCTAGGACCAAACCAAACCAGGCTCGTACTCGGGGAAGTACACAAAGGCCACTATCGAGCCCATACCGGCAACCGAGCCCTTGTTAGATGCCTCATACGGGCAGGCTATTACTGGCCAACCATGAAAAAGAAAGTCGCCGACTTCGTTAGAAAGTGCGAGCAGTGCTAGAAATACGCTCCAATGATCCACCAAGCGAGCGAGCACCTCCACTTAGTCACATCGCCATGGTCGTTCATCAAATGGGGAATGTACATCGTCGGACCACTTCCAGCGGGACGAGGTAATGTACGATTTCTTTTGGTTTTAACTGACTACTATTCAAAGTGGGTAGAAGCAGGTGCATTCGCCCAAATACGCGAACAGGAAGTTATCACATTCATATGGAGGAACATTATATGCCGCTTCGGAATCCCCAAAGAAATCAGTTTTGAAAACGGACCCTATTTCACCGGGAAAAAGACCGTCGAATTCTTTGAGAAATGGCGCATCAAGCGAATACTCTCCACGCCATACCATGTTGCAGGCAACGGTCAAGAAGAATCCACCAACAAAACAATACTTAACATCATGAAGAAGAAGCTCGAAGACGCCAAGGGACTGTGGCCGGAACTACTACTAGAAGTGTTATGGGCAAACCGCACCACGCCAAGAACAAGCACAGGAGAAACGCCATATTCACTAGTCTATGGGACTGACGCAGTGATACCAGTAAAAGTTGGAGAACCAAGTTTGAGATACTCAAATGAGAGCGGACCAAGCAACGACGAGAAAAGAAGGTAAGACCTCGACGAACCATATGAGAGAAGAGACATGGCCTACATAAGAATGATAGCTCAAAAACAACAAGCAGAACAATACTACAACAAAAATGCCAAAATAAGGCCACTCAAGGTCGGGGACTACGTACTCAAATCCAGAACACAAGCAAGCAAAGACTCACGGGAAGGTAAACTAGGAACCAATTGGGACAGGCCATACAAAATCAGGGCGGCAGCAAATAAAGGATCATTCCAACTAAAACAATGGAGGGAAAGCTACTACCAAACAATTTCGCCCACCTCAAATACTTCAACTTCTGAAGATGGACGTCCTCAAAGTCGTACTCTTTTTCCCTCACCCGATTTTTTGTCCAAATTAGGTTTTATCAGGGAGGTTTTTAATGAGGAGACAAAGAGGGCATCTCGAAGTTTAGGTGTTCAATTCATCACTCCGCTTATCGACTACTTCTCAAATGTATGTATGAGGAAAACAGAAACATGTAATATTCTCCAATAAATGGATAAATAAAGCAGTATGCGGCATTCTTACACAACTCTACCAAATTTGCACATCACACCAATGCAGAGAATATGCATTCGACACTTCTCGAATTATTAAACATTTGACCTTGCTCGAATTATTTTACATTCGACCTCGCTCGAATTAACTTGCATTTGACACTGCTCGAATTATTTTACATTCGACATCACTCGTATTATTGTACATTCGACTCCGATCGAATCAATCTAAACTCGACCTCGTTCGAGCTAACTTATACTTGACCTCAAATCAGTTTATATTCCACTTCGCCCAAATCAACCTTACATGCAAACGGTCAAAAGTCAGGGACTTTCTCACAAGAGAAAACACCAACGAGAGAGGGAAAAGAGAAAAAGAAGAGCCGAAAATAACACAGCAAAAGGGTAATTGTTCCATTTCAATTATGCTACTACAATATATTTCACAAAGGGCTTGAGAGATGCCCCCACAAAAAAACAACAAAACAAACAAAACAAATACAAAGGCTTCACGCCGCATCATCCCCTCCATCATCAATATCACCAGCATACTTGTCATCATACCAAGGGTCGGAGGCGAGCCCATCCAAGGCATCTTCATCATCGTCCCCAACAAGCGTACCAGGGTCGTAACCGCAAGCTTCACGAGTTGCGCGTGCCTTGGCATGAATACACTCAAATTCTGCCTCGGAAACCTTTCCAAACGCCGTCAAGGACCTATATACGTCAAGTTGGGCCTCAGCGTGAACCCACATCTCATACATCTCCCGTGACACACTGGAGTCAACAACACGGGAAGTAGACAGTTGGGTATGTTGTTGCTCCTTTTCGGCCTTTAGGGCGGCAACTCACTCATTTAGCTCAGACAACTATGCCTCTAAGACCTCAATCTGTTCTTCTAACCTCTCCTCCTTGAGCGCTGAAGTCTACGCCTCGCTAGCCCGCTCAGACCTACAAACACGTAGGGTACCCTGTAAGGGTGCTGCCTCCGCCACAGCGGCCATCTCGGTTCTCTCAGCTAGATTCAGCTTTTCGACCCTAGCGCTTACTCCGTCCTCAAGTTGACGACCCTAGCCTCGCTTTGTTCAAGCTCGACCTTTAAGGACGCCACCTGCGCCTGGAGGTCCGCATTCTCAGCCATCACCCCCTTGCTCTTGGCTTCCGCACACAAAGGAGCAAAGGACGGCACCGCCCGTTCCGAGTCGACCAAGAGGTTATAGTTCACGGGGATGACTATGTGTCGATTAGGACCCTCCGTCTTTATATCCACGCGAGTAACCCTCTCCTCAAAGGCCCGTACCTCCTCAGGGTCGATGTCGGAGCCAGATTCATCGTCTAACACGGGAACAACTTTATCTTTCCCGACCGATGATGAAGAGCCAACCTCGGCAGCCTATGCACGATTCACCCTCTATTTTCTCATTATTCAGTTTGAAAAAAAGAGTTTACACTTTTTTGGTAAAACAAGATGGGTGGTGCGTAAGGAAGGCATTTGGTGTATATGCAATCATGATAAGGGGACATTTGTCTCTTGCAAAAAATACAACCTCAAAACAAAATAAAAGAAACACAATGAGTGTTCATTCAATTGCCAATTCGACAAAGACTAACCAACTATCCATCTTCCTCCACGCTTCTTACTTACTCTTTTTCTTTTTTGGAGCTGAACTTATTTAATTTCATTATTTCTTCCTATTTTAGATAGATGGTCGAGAACCAATCAGTACTTAAAAGATGAATTGGACATCTTTTTCTTTTGGGTGTAAGTTAAAGAGAGCATCCAATTGTTAATCTTCTCGCAGGTGCTTTACATACTTCCTTTTTTGCTTTTCTATTTTAGACTAAACTTTCATCACAAGCAGTTATAATCTTTGCCCTGGTGTTGTGTTGAAATGGAACAGTCCCTTATTTATAGGACCCAACGCATTTCTTCATTGGTACAAACCTGAAATTAATCACAAAAAACATTTACAAACTGCCCGTACGTAGTGTGCAAAACTTAATTTTTGACCTTCAATTCGGATGGTCTCAAGAGTTAGTTGTGATAAGAGCTTTAGCTAAATAATGTTCAGTTTGACACATTACGCACGACCACTTTTTTTAGACAGTCAGGAGAGGAAAACAAAAAGAGTGCTTCATCCCTTTCAAAACTAATGACTATTATTTCAAGAATATAGTAATAGTTTTTAAATTTCGATTTTTAAATAATTTAAAATAATTGAAACTATAACGAAATTGTGTTTTCTAGTACCTATGTAGTTTCTAACATTGATTTAGAAAACAATATTAATAAATCCGGTATGATCCCACATACGGGGTTTCGGAGGATAGTGTGTACGCATAATTTATCCCTACCTAGTGAAGGTAAAGACTGTTTCGGCTCACGAGTGAGGATAAAAAAAGAAAAAGAAAAGAGGGGAAAAAAGAAAAAGTAGTACTAAACAGTAAAACAACATGAAAATACAATAACTGAAAATAAAATTAATTTAGAAAAGATAAAATATAGTGATGTTCAAGTTCTGGCCTAAAAAAAAAAAAAAAAGTTGAATGTGTTGACTCTCTTGGTATTTGACTCTACCTTTCTTCTTGAGACAAAGATAGTAACAATAACAAATAAGCATGACATAAATCAAGATACAGAAAGATGTGGTGCGTCACATGGAGCTGCTCTTTCTTTAACCAGAGGTTTCAAGTTTGAGTTCTAGGTATAGAAAAACACTTGATATAAAGCGCTTCCGTCCGAATGTGGTCTTATTGAGTGCGAATCCGGATATAATCGAGCTCCAATACAGATATCGAATATCGAGGGAGAAACCAAAAAAAGGCATGACATGAAGGCAACATCGATACACGTCAGCAGGAAATCAATTAGGTAAATCCCCATGCTTAATTAATCGCTGAGAATTTTTGTCATTTTCTCTGTCACATTTATCTGGACGAAATTTTTTCTTTTAATTAGCAACTTTGATATTATCGTGCCAACTCTTGAAGTCGCAAAAAATCATTAAAACTAAAATGTGAACAGACTCAATAAGAACGCCTAAAGTGAGCTTTTAGTGTAGTGATCAATTAGTGGGAGTACTTACTAGTTTAATTATAAGTTGTTATGTCTTGTTTTAAGTATAAAGAATATGGAATAGCGGACAGAATCTGCAATCTGCCCGTTCATCACGCCGTCGAAAGCTTAAAAAGCGTAATGGAAAAGTTAACAAAAGCAACAAAAAGGCTTTATACTCCTATTATTTTGACTCTCAAAAGACTGCAGCAACCACTTAGTATCCAATGTTTATTTATTTACAATTTGCACTCTAATTAAATGATAGCTCCAAACAATCAATTAAAGGAAAAACAAAATAATTGGCGCCTTCTCCTTGGATCAACTAAGACCCCGTTTGTTCATTTTTTTTCAAAAAAAAATCAAAAATATATTTGTCCATGAAATTTTGCAAGTTCTTGAAAAAAATTTTAAAAAATGAGTTTTTCAAAGACCACTTTTTCAAAATTCTCAGTAAAATACTTTTCGCCACTCACAAAACTGTAATATTTTTTCAAGTGAAATGCATGTCTAAAATTAATTTTAAATTTCGAATATTATTTTTTAATTTAACTCTGATTACTAGTATTTTTTTCTTCAAAAATAATCATTTTTATTCCCAAAGGCCTGCTAAATATTCCGTTTGCCTCGCTTCTTTGACCACGGATTACAAGGACAGACTTGAAAATGCCCTTTTTGTCGGACAATTAGTAGTGTAGAGACCAATTAACTAGCGTCTAATCTTACTTTTCGTTGTGAGATTGACCATATATTGTTTGGTGGAAACTTGAGCTTCGTAGTTAGAAACTAGTATAAAGTCAACCTGAGAATAAAGGATGAATTCTATTTGCGAGGTTAGGCATGTTTAGGACTTCGGAGAGATTAAAAGTGTAACTCGTCTAATATATTCATTAAATTTGAATAACGTGACCTGTTCAAATTAAGTTCATATAGATCTAAACCAGTTTTGGGTATATTTTACCAAAAAAATATTAACATTTTTCTTAAAACGAATTAATAAATGAAATAGAGGGTGAATCCTAGTTAAAGTTAATAAACACTAGATCTGGAGATTCTACGTACAAATATGGTTAAACCGTGCCCAACTATATCAATGTAACAAAACCGTATTCAATGATTGTCGATGAATACAATAAATGTAGTGAAGAGTAAATGCATATAATGTCAATAAATATAATAAAGAGGAATTTGTCACCCAAATATTATGTGACTTGGATGAATCTTCTTCCTCACAACAACGTGCAATAATAGAAACTGGGAGAGAACACGAGAGTCTTGGATCTAGTGAGCGAAAAGGCGTATTAGGATAAGAGAATCATATATTCTTTGTAGTCAACTTTACAAGTGTGCTCTTCTCATAAAGTTCAAGATCCTTTTTTGTTAATTTCCTCTTCATATTTATAGGGAACATTCTTTAGAAACCCTAAAAAGGTACAACCAAAGGAATATTCAAATGAAATATTCCCTCTCCCTGCCCTAAACTCATCTTACCGTTGTTTTCTTATAATCTCTACTCGACCACGTCGTTAGCTCTTCTAAGAGAGACTCTTCGTCACTAAACCGTGACCGGATAGACTTCGACCACGACCAATAAGGCTATCAGGTCCAATCCAAATTTTGACCAATACAGTTAGTCCCTCCGCTTATTGAGGTCATGGTCTTTAATGTCCTTGATGAACTGACTATGCTCGTGCTCGTTCTGAGAGAAATTTGGCTGTGAAGGTTGGATCGGTCGAAGTTGGGTTGATGATTGCCTACAAGGTTGCGGTTGGTGTAGGTGACGTTGGGTGACGTCATCGCCACGCGCGTCATCATTACGCGTCTTCCCGATGCAAATTCTGCTCTGTTGGTGCTTCAATTTTGGTGCCATTGACGGCTTTTTGGCCTCGATTCTGACGCCACCCAACACTATAAATAGAGGAAAAGGGTTTCTCATTCGAAACTTTCACCATTTCCTTCTTCTTAGGCATACATTCTCTCTATGATCTTCTCCTCTATTTCTTGCAGTTTCTTCATCTTTGATTTTCGGTTTCTTTACCAGTCACTAGCCCCTTTCCCTTATCTCGCTGTATACACATTACATTGTCAGTATGTCAACTTCCCCTCACAGCCATGATGAAGTTTCCGATGCCACTCCTTTATCAGTGGCCATTCCTTCTATCGGTGAGGAGCCCATGGTCGAAGTGGATGACAGCCCCACCGTTGATGAGGTGGTTCTCAAAAATCCTACAGTTATGAATGATTTCCCTAAAGAACCTGCTCCCGCTCCTGCTCCTGAGCTTTCTGAGTCGGGGCCAGATGAATTGGCTGACATACGATCTAAATACCGCATCCCTCCTCACGTCGAAATTGTCCCGGCGGGGAGTGATATAATTCAAGTTCATCGGCCAGGGTTCTGTGCTTTTTAAGCTTATCCCTTCATGATTGGCTACTCCCTTCCTCTCCCTCGGTTAGCCGAGGAGTTCTATCGCTTCTACGGCGTTTGCCCGGCACAACTCTCTCCCTACTTATATAAGGTCTTCCTGATGTTGGCTAAGTACGATGAACTGGCCGGTTGTGAGGTCGACCTCCACCATTTGCTGCACCTGTTCTCGCCTACCTTTTTTAGAGGCACTCTGATACATTTACGGCACAAAAGGATTGGTGGCCGGGATGGATGATAAAGCAAGTTGACTATTCTGGCGCAAGTATTTCTTTGTCAGAACCGATCATATAGTGGCGGATCCGACTGGTTTACTGAGAAGTGGAATTACAGTAGTAAGTATCTCCTCATACCATTTGTTATTTTTTCTTCATATTTTCTTTTCTTTTCGGTCTTCGACCCGTTCACGGTTTCCTTGTTTTCAGCTGTGAGGCGTTCTCCTTCTCTTGTCTTGGATATTGCGGATTGGGTAACTCGCATGTTGCCCCACACCGTGGGAATTCGTGATTGGGCGTTCTTCCATAAGCTCTATAGGCCTAGGAGCTCGTCTCGTAAGTATTCCTACTCTCCGACTTAGCTTTGTCCTTTATAGTTCTCTGACATGACTTCCCGTTGGTGTTAGGTCGGCGAGTTTCTAAAAAGACGAAGGCTCCCGCTCTTTACTTTCGCTATAAAGTGACTTCGGCCACGATGTAGTTCCTCTAGTCGAGTCTGTACGAGGTCAGGCTCAAGCTACACAGGTAAGGGAGCCCGTCTCTCTATCCGTTTCCATCCTAGATGAGGTTTCTTCTCAGCACGTTCTTCTTCTAGCCGACGAGTTATTTCATGGTAAGGAGTCATCGTCAAGGAAGAGGCGGAGGGTAGAAATAGGGAAGGCCATTGCTATTGAGGAGTCGGAGGGATTCATGGCTCTTGAGGCGGGGTCAGTGTCGTTGCCAGTCGTGGAGGTGGCTATTACGACGGGTGCCGTTATGGAGGAAAGGCCTTCTAGGATCGAGAGGGTTCATAGTGACGAAGAGCTCATGCGTACTGTTGAAGGTGGCTCCTCATCGGCAGCCGTAAGAGGTGAAAAGGTCCCCGCATGGGACGCCGACTCTGGTTCTGACATCGACCTTGAGAGGTACAAACTTTCACCGAGAGGGCTACTCGTGTGGAGATAAAGACGGAAGTTCCTAATCGGCACATAGTCATTCCCATGAATTACAACCACTTGGTCGACTCAGAATGCGTGGCGCCATCTTTCTCTTCCTTGTGCACGGAGCCGGAAAACAGGACGTTGCGGACACTGAACGATACCGACCTTTCTCTAGGCATATCAGGCATGGCTTTGCAGGTGAGTTCTACCTTTTTTTCTTCTGAGTTAATGTGTGTTTTTTGGGTATTATTTTACCTTGGCTAACTTGTCTTCTTTTGCTCATCAGACACTCATCCTAGAGATTGAGCACGGTCGACGAGAAGAGGAGAAAGTTGCTTTCTATAGGAGGATAGAGTCCAAGTATATAGAGTACCGCACCAAGTATCGAGAGATGGTCAGGAGTGTTGGCGAGGACAGCCAGTTTCGAGAGTTGCGCGATGAGATTGGGAGGAAGGGCGAAGAGCTGAAAGAAAAGGACGGGGAGATCATGAAGGCCATTAGCCGATGCAGCGTGTTGGAGGAGACGTTGAGGTTCAAGGAAGATGAGCTTGAACTGAGTAAGGGGGTAATGGTCGAGAATGAAGATCTCCAGGCGCGAGTGGCGTCCTTGAAGATTGAGCTCGAACAGAGTGAGGTCAAGGTCACCGACTTGAGGGATGAACTGAGGGCAAGGGTCGCAGAGCTGAATCTGGATGAAAGGACCGGGATGGCCGCAGTGGCGGATGTGGAAACTTTGGCGGGTACCCTACGCGTTTGTAGGTATAAGCGGGCCAGTGAGGCAGAGACATCAGCTCTTAAGGTGGCGAGATTGGAGGAGCATGTTGGGATTTTTGAGGGGGAGTTATCCCGTTTAAATGAGCAGGTCGTCCTCCTGAAAGCCGAGAAGGAACAACTGGCTCGACCATCTACTTATCAAGCTTCTGCCGATCCGAATGTATCACGGGAGTCGTACGAAGGGTTCATGTTGAGGCCCAACTCGATGTGTACAAGTCTTTGAGGGCTTCCGGGAAGGTTTCCGAGGAAGAGCTTGCAAGCATACGTGTCAAGGCACGAGCAACTCGTGAAGCTTGTGGTTATGAGTCTGGTACGCCCGGCGGGGATGATGATGATGATATCGTGGATGAGTTTGCCTCTGATCCTTGGTACGACGAAGAATATGTTGACGGGGATGATGCAGCATAAAGCCTTTGTACTTAATTTTTGGTTGTTTTGCTAATTCTGTGAGGGCGTACTCGAGCCCTTTGTAGAAAACGAGTAGTGTAATCCAATTAATTGAAATGGAACGGTTACCTTTTTGCTATATGTTTTCGAATTTACGCTCTCTTGTTGCTTTTTTTTTTATGTGATGTTGCTTTTGGTGAGGCTAAGCGTACACTGATTTGAGGTCAAATGTGAAGTGATTCAAGCGAGGTCGTACGTAAAGTAATTCGAACGAGGTCGAACGTAAAGCAATTTGAGCGAAGTCGAATGTAAAGTAATTCAAACAAGGTCGAATGTAAAGAGATTTGAGCGAGGTCGAATGCAAAGTAATTCGAACGGGGTTGAATGTAAACAATTTGAGCGAGGTAGAATGCAAAGTAATTCGAACGAGGTCGAATGCAAAGTAATTCGAACGAGGTTGAAAGTAATTCGAACGAGGTCGAATGCAAAGCGATTCGAGCGAGGTCGAATGCAAAGTAATTCGAACGAGGTCGAATGTAAAGCGATTCGAGCGAGGTCGAATGCAAAGCGATTCAAGCGATTTCGAATGAAAAGTAATTCGAACAGGGTCGAATGTAAAGTGTAGAATGTAGAACGATTATGCGAAAAATGACGCATGCTGTTTTGTTTATTCATTTCATTGGAGAATATTACATGCTTGTTTAATACATACATTTGAGAAGTTCTCCGTCTACATAGTCCCTTCATCGTTCTGCCTGGAGTAGTCGATAGGTGGAGTGATGAATCACATACTTGAACTTTGAGACGCCCCCTTCATCGCCTCATTAAAAACGTCCTCGGTAAACCCCAAGTAGGGATAAAACCCGAGTGAGGGAAAATGAGTACGACTTGGAGGATGTCCGTTTTCAAAATTTGAATTATTTGAGGTGGGCGACGTTTCAATTGTTTGGTAGTGCTTTCCCTCCGATGTTTCTTGTTGGAATGACCCTTTGTTAGCTGGCCAGAGAGGGAGGCCACTAAGGCCTTTGCTTTAGGCCCCAACTTTTTAGGGGCCCCATTTCCTAATAATAGTATATGCGTGTATTATTATTTTCTTAAAATATATTAAATATTATGGTATAAAAACTCCTAAAAATTATATAAAAGAGGATTTGTTTTGGAATACTGCTTAATTTTTATGTATATTTAAAATTAAGGCCTATTATTGAAATTTAGCTTTAGGCCACCAAATTTGTTGAGCAGCCCCTAGTTAGCTAATGTTGTGATTTTGTATGGTCCGTACCAGTTGGTTCCTAGTTTGCCTTCTCTTGGATATTTGCTTTCCTGTGTTTTGGCCTTGAGTACGTAGTCCCCGACTTTGAGTGGTGTGACTTTTTCCTTTTTGTTGTAATATCGTTCTGCTTGCTGTTTTTGAGCTACCATTCTTATGTTGACCATATCTCTCTGTTCCTCTACTTCGTCGAGGTATTGCTTTTTGTTCTCATCGTTTCTTGGTCCCCTCTCATTGGAGTATCTCAGGCTTGGCTCCCCGACTTCGGCCGGTATCACTGCATCAGTCCCATAGACCAATGAGTATGGCGTTTCTCATGTGCTCATTTTTGGCGTGGTGTGGTATGCCCATAGCACTTCTGGTAGTAGTTCTAGCCACAGTACCTTGGCATCTTCGAATTTCTTCTTCATGATGTTTAATAATGTTTTGTTGGAGGATTCAGCTTGGCCGTTGCCTGCAAGATGATATGGCGTGGAGAGTATTCGCTTGATGTGCCATTTTTCAAAAAATTCGGGAGTCTTCTTCCCAGTGAACTGTGGTCCGTTATCACGACTGATCTCCTTGGGGATGCCGAAGCGGCATATAATGTTCCTCCATATGAATATGATGACTTTGTGTTCACGTATTTGGGCGAACGCACCTGCTTCTACCCATTCGGAAAAGTAGTCAGTTAAAACCAAAAGGAAACGTACATTACCTCGTCCTGCTGGAAGCGGTCCCATGATGTCCATTCCCCATTTGATGAACGTCCATGGCGATTTGACCGAGTGGAGGTGCTTGTCCGCTTGGTGTATCATGGGAGCGTATTTCTAGCATTGCTCGCATTTTTTGACGAAGTCAGCAGCTTATTTCTTCATGGTGGGCCAATAATAGCCTGCTCGTATGAGGCATCTGACGAGGGCTTGGTTACCATTATGGGCACCGCAATGGCCTTCATGTACTTCCTCTAGGACACCTCTTGTTGTGGTTTAGTCCAAGTCATTTTGCCAAGGGACCGTCGAACGTCTTTTTGTACAAGTCGTTGCCGATAATGTTGTACCTGGACGCCTGCATTCGAAGATTTTTGGCTTCATTTTTGTCTGATGGAAGTATTCCCTCCTGCAAGTATGTTATAATACGGCTGCGCCAGTCCCAAGTTAAGTTTACGGAGTGTACCTCAAGTTGGTCTATTGACGAGTGGAGTAGGGTGACCATGTTCTCCTTTCCATTTATGCTTTTTGTTGTTGCTGCTAATTTAGCGAGGCCGCCTGCCTTGATGTTTTGAGCTTGAGGTACTTGATCGAATTGGCATTTGTCGAATTCCGGTAGCAATTTATGAAATTATGTGTGGTACTTTTGTAGCCTTTGCTCCTTGATTTGGTAAGTCCTTGTACTTGGTTAACGACGGGTTTTGAGTCGCATCGAAGGATGACTCGTCGCGCTCCATACTTAAGAGCTAGCTTTAGTCCTGCAATTACGGCCTCGTACTAGGCCTCGTTGTTAGTCATCCGGGCACCGTATGGACTGGCGGATGACTTCGCTCGTTAGGACCACGAGTACGAGTCCTAGTCTAGAACCTAAGGCGTTAGAAGCATCGTCGGTGTATAAGACCCATAGGTCAGGTAAGTTGGGAGTAGTATGAGAAATTTCCTGCTCGACTTCAGGCATTATCTTGGCGCTGAAGTCGGCGATGAAGTCTGCTAGTACTTGCGACTTTATCGTCGTTCGCGGCTGGTATGTGATATCATGCTCGCTCAATTCGGTGGCCCATTTGGTCAATCTTCCCGAAAGTTCGGGCTTACGTAGAATGCTTCTTAGGGGGAAGGTCTTGACCACCGATATGTGGTGACATTGGAAATAAGGTCTAAGTTCTCGTGAATCTATGACCAATGCCAGAGCCATCTTTTCGATGTGGGGGTACCTCGTTTCGGCATCGACCAGGGTTTTGCTAATATAATAAATTAGAGAATGTGTGCCTTTGTTGTCGTAGACCAGCACTGCACTTACCGCTACTTCTGATACGGTAAAGTATATCCGGAGGCGCTCGCCAGGTTCTGCTTTGGCGAGTAGTGGAGGCAAGGACAAATATGCCTTTAGTTCCCTGAAGGACTCGATGCACTCTAAGTTCCACTGGAGCCCGTTGTATTTCTTGAGTAGGTTAAAAGATTTGTGGCATCTATCGGAAGATCGTGCGATGAATATCGACAGGGCATCTATACGACCGGTCAGTTTTTGTACCTGTTTCTTGCTGGTCAACACTTCAGGTATTCCTTCGATAGATTTGATCTAGTCGGAGTTGACTTTGATGCCTCTTTGCGATACCAGGAAATCGAGGAACTTTCCCGAGGTTACGCCGAAACCACACTTCTCGGGCTTTAATTTCATACCGTAACCCCTTAGTATATCAAAGGCCTCTTTCAGGTGGTCGATATGATCTTCTTTCCTTTTGGATTTGACCAACATATCGTCTATGTATACCTCCATCGTTTTGCCGAGATGGTCCTTGAGCATCTGGGTTACCAGCCTTTGATAGGTTGCTCCTGCGTTTTTTTAACTCAAATGGAATGATTCTATAGCAGTACGTCCCCTGATGAGTTATGAAAGTGGTGTTTTCTCGGTCCTCCTCCTTTATGAGGATTTGGTTGTATCCCGAATAGGCGTCCAGGAAGCTTAGCAGCTCGTGCCTTACTGTTGCGTCGATGAGTTGGTCGATGTGTGGCAACGAAAATGAGTCCTTTGGGCATGCTTTGTTTAAGTCTGTGAAGTCCACGCACATGCGCCATTTTCCGTTTTTCTTCTTTACCATGACTACGTTGGCGACCCATTGGGGGTACTTGGACTTCTAATGGAGACGTTGGCGAGTAGTTTCTCCAACTCTTCGTTGACGGCCTCTTTGATTGCGACGTTGAATTTTCTTCTTTCGGGATACTTGGCATATCTGCATGGGAGAAAGAAAATAGATCTGCATTGTTAGTTAAAAATTTGTGAAATTTTCCTGGTTTGGAGAGTTTGTGGCCAATGTAAGCCTTTTTGCTGAGGTCTTTTTTGTTTATTTGGACGGGGTTGAGGTTTTCTACCATGGACCCCGTGGACTCGACGACGTCAGGGTCCTTGATGGCATCCTTCTGTTCGTCGAGTTCAGGCCCCGACTTTGGTAATTGCTATGCTTTTGAGCTCGTTCCTTTTAACTATTGAGTGTATGTACAATCTTGGGCGATGCGATAACATTCTTCGGCTGTGCGTTGTTCGCCTCGAATGCTGAATATCCCCCACGGAGTAGGGAACTTGATTACTTGATACAAGCTGGATGGGATGGCTTTCATGACGTGTATCCAAAGTCATCCTATGATGGCGTTGTAGGTTGTATCGTGGTTTATGATATGGAACATTGCCTCTAGTGTGACGCCCCCAGCCAGGATGCGTAGAGTTATTTCTCTTGAGGTTCGCTCAACTGCATTGTTAAAAACCTATCACTGTTATGCAATGTGGTACTATCTTGTCCTCGAGTCTCATTTGTGAGAGAACTCAGGGGTGGATAATACATGCGCCGCTTCCATCATCGACCATTTTTTTTTACATTAGTATATAAAATTCGTAAGGTAATGACAAGAGCATCAAGGTGAGAAAAGGTCAAACCGTGGGTATCTAACTTATCGAAGATGATATTGTCTTCGAGGTCATCATATCGTTCATGGGTGATCGACTGCTTCAGCTTATGCGTGGTGGTGAACTTCACGTGATTGATTGCGGCTTCGTCGCCTCCACCGATGATCATTTGGATGGTGTGGGCGGGAGATGGTGGCTTTGGAGGGACTTGGTATTTTTCTCTCCTGTGGCCTAAGTTGGCTCTTCCTCGGTCGCTCATCAGCTCCTTTAGGTGCCCTTGGTTAAGCATGTTCACCACTTTTTGTCGCAAAGCTATACAATCTTCGGTCTTGTGTCCTCGCTCCTTGTGGAACTCACAAAGGGCGTTTGATTTTCTGGTGTTTGGGTCGGACTTCATCTTTTGCGGCCACTTTACCTTCGGGTCGAGCTTCTCCAGTGCGTACACTATTTCTGAAGGGGAAACACAAAACTTGTGAATGGATAAGAGTAGAGGCATACCTCTTTCGTTTCATTGATTCCTTGTATTTGGCCTGGACGACCCTTCTGTATGGCAAGGAGATGGTGGGATAGTCGCTCTGACGTATGGTTGGTTCCTATCCTAGTTGGGACGTGGACTTGAGTGATCTCTTCGGCTATCATTGCGGCGGTCTCTTCTCGACTCTGTTTGGGCTGACATTAGCCGTTGGGTTGGACCGTTGAGGTCGTCCTCGTCAGCTCGTACCTTGGTGCAATAAGCGTTGTGAATTTCTTCCTAAGTTGTAGGGGGATATTTCATGAGTCTGCTCAACAGTTTTCTTGTAGCCCTCGACCCATTCCTGTTCAACCCATTTTGGAAGGATGCCACTTCCATCGCTTCTGATACATTTTTCAAGCTCATTCTAACTCTGTAGAATCGGGCGAGGAAATCCCTGAGTCCCTCGCCAAGCGACTGTCTAACGGAGAATATATCATTCACTCTAGCCTCCGCCTTCTAAGCCCCAACGTGGGCGGCTACAAACTTTTCGACCATTTTCTCGAACGTTGTTATTGACCGTGCTGGTAGCTGTGAATACCATGTTTAGGCTCCCCCGTAGGGTTTCGCCGAACTTCTTCAGCAATACTGATGGTACGTGTTCCTTTGAGAGGTCGTTGCCCTTCACTGATGTGACGTAATGAATGATGTGATCTTCGGGGTCTGTTGTGCCGTCATACATTCTCAAATATGGTGGCATTTTGAAGGTCTTGGGTATGGCATGTGGGGCTGCCTCTTCGCTATGCGGCTGTTCGACAAACCGGCCGACGTCCCGTTTAGGCAGGAGTTTTGGGGCGTCTGGTATCTTGTCGACCCTTTCTTGATGCTCTTTCATCTGGTCGCAGAGTGCTTTGTTCTCATTTTTCATTTCTTCCATCTTCTTCAGTATAGTTGTGAGTGCGTCATTGCATGCATCGACATTAGTGTTAGTGTTACATGTTGGGCGGGGGCGGTAGCATGTGCTTGTGCGGTGCTTTGACCTACTCCTTGAGCGGGTTTGTCGAGGAAGTTGCTTAGTGTACTTGTCATCCATACTTCCAGTAGCTTTTTCACCGCTAGTGGTGCTTCTTCGGTTGTGGGCGTGGAAGCCCCCCTTCGCGCGCGACGGTTACACTTCCATAAGGGGGAGGTGAACCGCTTCGCCCTGGCGTAACGCTCGACGGTACATTTTCCTATCCTTCTCCATCAACCTCGTTGATGGTATTCAAGAGGTTGGTAGTGACATCCACTATGGTTTTTAGCCTTTCTTCTCCTTTTCCCGCCATTGTTAGTTCGTGCGAATGAAAAAGGATAACTATTTTGCGTGTTTTTTTATAGATCTAGCAGAAACTAAATATTTTAACTCGAACCTCCCCACAGACGGCCCCAAATTGTTTTACTAAAAAAGTGTTAACCTTTTTCTTAAAATGAATTAATAAACGAAATAGAGGATGAATCCTAGTTAAAGTTAATAACCACTAGATCTGGAGATTCTACGTACAAATATGGTTAAACCGTGCTCAACTATATTCAATGTAACAAACTGTATTCAATGATTGTTGATGAATGCAATAAATGTAGTGAAGAGTAAATGCATATAATGTCAATAAATGTAATAAAGTGGAATTTTTCACCCAAATATTATGTGACTTGGATGAATCTTCTTCCTCACAATAACGTGCAATAATAGAAACTGGGAGAGAACACGAGAGTCTTGGATCTAGTGAGCGAAAAGGCGTATTAGGATAAGAGAATCATATATTCTTTGTAGTCAACTTTACAAGTGTGCTCTTCTCATAAAGTTCAAGATCCTTTTTTGTTAATTTCCTCTTCATATTTATAGGGAACATTCTTTAGAAACCCTAAAAAGGTACAACCAAAGGAATATTCAAATGAAATATTCCCTCTCCATGCCCTAAACTCATTTTACCGTTGCTTTCTTATAATTTCTTCTCGACCACGACGTTAGCTCTTCTAAGAGGGACTCTTCGTCACTAAATCGTGATCGAATTAGACTTCAACACGACCAATAAGGCTATCAGGTCCAATCCAAATTTTGACCAATACAAGGTAGGTTGATTATGATAGGTTTATTGACTCAACAACAATTACAATAATAATCATGCCTCACTCTCAAGCTAATTGGGATCTCAAGTCTCAAAGAAAAAATAGCTTCTTCCCAAAAGCAGAAGCATAAACAGATTTGACTTTTCTTCTTACCAAAAATACTCTTAACAAAATATAGTATATACCTAAATAACTGTTAAACCTAATAATTAGGATATTAATGTATAAGTATTTCTTATTAGTTTTAGGATAGCTTTCTAATATATATATTTAACTTATATTAAAAGAATTAAGTACTTTTAAATTTTATTTTCATATTTTACTTAAATATAATGAATTTTTTTAATTATTGCCTGTAATAACAAATTTTTGAGATTATTTATTTACTTAAAATATTAACTATTAAGTAATTCTACTCATGTTCTTATTCGTCATTTGATATTTATAAGCACTTTCTGAAAAGCTTGGCCAAACATAAATTATTGTTCAAAAGTGTTTTTCACAGTGATTAGTCAAACACTGCTTTCTGAAAATCTTGGCCAAACTGCTTTTATCCAAAAATACTTTTTTCAAAAGCACTTTTAAAAATAAGCTGATTTCTCCGACTTGGCCAAACATGTTATAAGTGATATGTTAATCCTAGAGAGTATTCTCTCCCTTATTACCTACCCTCAAAAACTAAACTACTACTCATTTATCTTATTTACACATTTTACTTAATTTACAATGTTGTAACAACCTGATTTTATTTCTGTTCATCCAATCTGACTTTATGATAGGAGTAGCAACATAGCATGAAAGCATTGCGACTTTTCATGCAATGTTTCAGGTAATGGAGAAGTATATATATTCTCGTGTAAAAGCTTCAATTCAATTCATAAACATAAAATTCTGCTCCATTATGCTATATTGCTATTTTAAAATAAAATACTTATTAGAGTTGAACCATATAGTGCTACTTCCTGACCGACGCAAATTAGCTTATCTCCGGTCTTGTGGGGACCTCTCTTTAAGTTACAAAATATATATATTTTTATTTAAAAAAGGACGAAGAATAAAAACAAGAAGGAAACTTTAATTAGTGGAATAGCTTTTGAATTTCTAAATACTCGTTCCCACCATTCTCGTTGAATGTTGACATGTGTTAGTTCTTAGTGATTAGAAAAATGGTAGCCAAGTTTGACACTACTCATAAGTAAGTAGTAACCACAGCGGCGGCAGCTCATGAGCTATATTACACTAGAAAATGACATGAATTTGGGAGACACTGACACTACATCACGCATTGGAAAAACGACATCCGTGAAAATATTGGCAATATAAGCTGTAACTCTACCTCTGCACTGCATTAGGTTGTAAATGAGCAGTAGTTATTGCCAAAGGGAAGAGAGAGAGAGAGAGAGGTCTGAAATGAAAGTGACCGAACCAAAAAGTTTTTGAGTCCACAGGGCGTCCAAGCAGCTTCACACGAATGCTTTAATATAGTTGTGGTGCCTATTCGGTCAGTAGGGCCAAACCGTTTTTTGGTGAATGAATAATGCTTCTTCTATACTAGCTAGTATCTTGTCTTTTCAAGATTTTGTACATTCGTTTAGATTATTATTCGTATTTAAATAAACGTCTCACTTAATTAACACTATATTAATTGAATTGTAACACAACATCCGGAAAAATGATATTTCTTCATGTCCTTTTTATTTGCTACTTTAACCAACCCAATTTGGTCCAAAGTATTGAATTTTTTGGTAAGAGCGGAAATCCACAAACGCTATAACATTCGCCCTTTGAGTGCGCATTCTGTGGTGAGCATTTTGTGCGCACTGGGTAAACCTTCCTTGTGTAATAGCCTGCAAATCATATAAAGGGATGTACACCGCACTAGGCAGACCCTACGCGACAGGCTCAACCCAAAAGACATTGAGAGAAGAATCAATCTCAGGTCATCCGTATGAATAACCACCCTCCAAACCAACTAGCAATCCCGAAGGGTCCAATGTATTGAATTGCAAGCTGAAACTGTTAGAGATGTGATATTCATTCTATATATACTGAGTTTCAACACTTTACTATCTTCTTTTTTTGACACAAATTAAATTCATGTACTACCAATGGTTGTGTCGGTGAGGGCTTCAATACCTGTATACATGACAAATAAGAGGTTGTTACGTCTAAGAAAGCTTTCATTTTATTTTGTTTTTTTGTTTTTTTAAAAGAAAACTTTCATTGTTTATTGGCTTTAAGTGTATTTAATTTGTCGTTTTCTTAATTCTTATCACATTTTAAGTGTTTTTGCTTCTGGTAAGTCACGACGGGTGACACCGCAAATACTTGTTAGTAATTCCCCTTTGCTTGCAGTTTTCATCATTAAAACAATTCACTTTTAAATGGCGAAATTTTTTACAAGGAAAAGGAAAGAGAAGAATTTTTGGACTTAGCTTTGTTGATTGTGAAATTATTTACCTAAATCAACTAAAAAATATTGAACTCATAGTGAGTATTAATTCATATGGATTAACACATAGAATTTTGTTTCAACCGAAGAAATTATTGTAAAAAATTGTATTTATAAAATCAAAACCAGTTCAGATGATTATATGCTAAGGTTACAACTCTTAACACTTCATTGTTATACAAGTAAAGTTCTGTCTTCTCACTGGAAAAAAATACAAAAATATTTAGGAAATTTCCTAATCATTCTGACAAGAAAAAAATCATGTGAAACTGATCCTTCCACTTGACAATCTATTCCGTCATTCAAAAGTTTAAATTTTCAAATCATTTAAAATATTGTCCTGAGGTCAGATTAAGAATCATGGATTTCATTTTTAATTAATGTCAAGTAATAATCAATTAAATGAGACGTGAAATTAAAATTCTGTGGATCTAAGTATCACATGTATAGTTTGACCATATGCAGTGACAGCTAGGAAAAACAGGCACTGAATGACATTGCTTCTTGTAAACAAAACTTAATACACGACTCCTTATCTGCAAAGCAAAACATTTATAAAAAGGCTTAACAAAGATTTTTGAAAACAAATCTAGCCACCTATTTTAATCTTATTAAATAATAAATCCGCAAATCCTGCACTCATTTCATTAATGCGCCACAATCACTCTTTCCCTCCATTCCAACCTTATATTTTCATTTCAACCAATAATAAAAAACAAAAACAAAAAAAAAACCACTATGATTTGTAGTAAGATAAATAATTCTCCTTGGTCTTTGGCTTCGAGTCTAGGAAATAAATTTTGTTTTTAAAATAATTCATCGGTAATTCCGTAGTTTGCTAGCAGTATTTTGTTCATATTCTCGTGTGTTGTCTTGGATTTATCTCTCTGATTATACTATCTTACTATTACTTGTTATAGGTACCCCTTTTATAATCTATGTTGCTATCTTTGATTTAATTTTCTAATTATTTGTCTTGCTATTACTTGATATCAGGGCTTCCTTCACCTTCTTTAGCCGAGGGACTATCTTAAACAGTTTCCCTGCCCCTCCAAGGTAGGGGTAAGGCTGCGTACATTCTACCTCCCCAGACCCACTTGTAGGATTATACTTGATGGTTGTTGTTGTTCTTTTTTTAAAAAAAAAATAACGAGCCTTCTCCTTTTGATTATGCAATGTAAAAAAGAACGATTCAGTGTATTGAGCTTTTGCCATGCGCGAGATCTAGGGTAGGATCCAACCACAAGAATCGATTTATTAGAGAATATTTCTACGGTTCAAATTACTTTATCACTTACGCTAAGATTCCCTACTGATTATGCAGCGTGAAATTGAATTAATAATAATTTGAAAGCAAGTACCCACAAAATTATAAAAAGAAAGAAAGAAAAAGAAAACAGTGGGAAAGCCTCTTAGATTTACACATGATAATCCTGTTCTTTTTTCTGTTTGTCAGCTTCTTTTACTACTATGTGCTTTAACTTATTTTTACTTCTTTTTGAGTGTTGAGCTCACAGTCACGCACTGATGACTTTCTCTTTTTATTTTCTCTCGGCAATAGTGAATTAAAGCTGTACATTACATTACAACTGTCTCTATATATATAACTTGTACATTTACACTTCCAAGACTTGCAATTATAGTTTTGAGGCAATTACTTGGACAGAAGCAGTGTGGTGTGGTGCTGTTCAAAGCTATAGTGGACTTACTTGCACTGCACCCACATTGCAATTAAGCCCATCCCTCCACATTTGCTCCAAGATTCTTGATCTTGCTTCAAAATTCCCTCCACCCAAAAAGCAAAGTTGTGTTCTTTGGATGTGTTTGTAAGGTATAGAGGAAGAAGGAGTTGGAATAATGGAGGTTAACTCAGTTCAGAAGTGGTTTATGCTGTTGTGTATGGTGTTGTTTATCAGTTGTGAGCTGGTTC
The DNA here is from genome assembly GCA_005239495.1 of Nicotiana undulata. Classification (NCBI taxonomy): domain Eukaryota; kingdom Viridiplantae; phylum Streptophyta; class Magnoliopsida; order Solanales; family Solanaceae; genus Nicotiana; species Nicotiana undulata. The sequence continues at coordinate 60,896 of MDKH01115551.1, forward strand.
AGTGTGATGTTACCTATGATAGGAAAGCCATTGTTATTAATGGTCAAAGAAGATTACTTTTTTCTGGTTCTATACATTACCCAAGAAGCACACCTGAGGTACTCCACCAATTCTTGCCTATTTTATACTCTCTTTCTTCTTGTTTTCTTTATAGTGTGAAAGTGTTTATGAAGTTAGGTTCAAAATGTGGTTTTGTAGATGTGGGAAGATCTGATAAACAAGGCAAAAGAAGGTGGTTTGGATGTGGTTGAAACCTATGTGTTTTGGAATGTTCATGAGCCTTCTCCTGGCAATGTACTTCATTTCTCTACTCTTTCTGTACAATTACCTTGTTTTTACTCATGTCTTGTGCTCAAAGATTAAATCTTTTTTTTTAAATCTTCTTTGTGGGGTTTTCAGTACAATTTTGAAGGAAGATATGACCTTGTTAGGTTTATAAAGACAATTCAGAAAGCAGGTCTCTATGCTCATCTTAGAATTGGCCCTTATGTTTGTGCAGAGTGGAATTTTGGGTACATTTCTTCTTTTTTTAAGCTCTTCATTAGATCTAAAGACAAGTGGTAAGCTCATACTTGTACTAATTTTACTGTCAATTCTACAGAGGGTTTCCAGTATGGCTGAAGTATGTACCAGGCATTAGCTTCAGAGCAGATAATGAACCTTTCAAGGTCTCAATTTCCCCCTGAAAAAAATAAAAATAAAATTAGCTTTTGAAGAGGATTTATCATTTTTATATGTTGGGTTGTTAATGAAAGTTTAATTATTTTATGGTCATGGCAGAATGCAATGAAAGGGTATGCTGAGAAAATAGTTAACTTGATGAAGAGTCATAATCTATTCGAGTCTCAGGGTGGTCCAATCATACTATCCCAGGTATATCTTTTACTCCAATTTGTTCATTATAGTACTATTCTTGTGTTTGTTGAAGCCAAATTCAACTAAAACTAGTTCAATTCTCATGTAACTTTTCTGTCTGATCTGCTGCTATTGCAGATTGAGAATGAGTACGGGCCGCAAGCTAAGGCTCTTGGAGCAAGGGGCCATGAGTATTCAACATGGGCTGCAAATATGGCAGTTGGATTGGACACAGGTGTCCCCTGGGTCATGTGCAAGGAAGAAGATGCCCCAGATCCTGTGGTATGCAAACTCAGTTGTTAGAGCTTCTCCTACTTTCATTTGGCATAACAGTAGTAGTCAGTCGACATTGTTCTATTTATAATGTTTTTTTTAAGTTTAGTTTAGTTTAACTTATAATAAGCCGATAATATGAAAGATCTTAATTTTTTAATGTAGGTTTACCTGCTATAACAACTCACTTACCATTTGCCAGTTCATGTTTGCTATAGAATTTACCTATAATTAGCTTTTAAAGTGACTTGATAGTGTAAAATAATTTTAAATTTCCTGGTATGAACCGAAAAGTTTTTGCTACTCTTGAACCTCTATTTCTTTGCTCCAGCTTCTACTAAAATCCATAAATTTGCGGTCTAACTCTTTAGGCTCCTCAAACAGTTCCATAACATCTTACATAATTTTTCCTCCTGTTGATAACAGATTAATACATGTAACGGTTTCTACTGTGATAATTTCTTCCCAAACAAACCATACAAACCCACAATATGGACTGAGGCTTGGAGTGGTTGGTATGTAATCTTGTCTCTTCAAGTTTTGATTATTTTGGAAGTCAGATCATGTTTGACTCAATTTCCAACACATTTGTAAGGTTCTCGGAATTTGGCGGTACCCTTCATCAAAGGCCAGTTCAGGATTTGGCATTTGCTGTAGCTCAATTTATACAAAGAGGAGGATCTTTTGTTAACTATTACATGGTTAGTTTTCATTCAACTGTTTATATTTCTTTATAGATCGAAAGCATGTATATATAGAGTCTCATATGGCAAGAACATTTCGTCTGATAGTACCATGGAGGCACGAACTTTGGACGATCCGCAGGAGGCCCATTCATCACTACTAGCTACGACTATGATGCTCCAATTGATGAGTACGGTGAGTGTAGAGCTTTAGTTTACTCGTTCATCACCTGTTCTCATGTAAATTTAAATTCACAGGTCCTGAATATTCTATAAAGAGTTGTGTTGGTCTCTGAAATTGTGGAATGATTGATGAAACCATTTCACTTCGCTGATATCTCGTGCTATCAGGATTTTCTTGGTTCTTCCTTTCTCTAATTTGTGTGTGCTGAAAAAGCTTTGCAACATAATAATTTGACTGTGTCATTTGGCAATTCACTTCACTGAAAGAGACAATAACTCTTCAATGCCCCTTTCGTTTGACAGGTCTAATCAGACAGCCAAAATATGGTCATCTCAAGGAGCTTCATAGAGCTGTCAAGATGTGTGAGAAAGCCTTAGTTTCTGCAGATCCAGCAATCACATCCTTAGGAAACCTTCAACAGGTATAAAATTCTGCATTAGTGTCATTAATCTTGTTGCCGTGGTTCATTATCAGCAGTTCCTACATTGAATATTTGCTGTTACTGTAGGCATACGTGTATTCTTCAGAGACAGGGGATTGTGCAGCTTTCCTGTCAAACAATGACTGGAAATCTGCTGCAAGAGTAATGTTCAACAATATGCACTATAATTTGCCTCCTTGGTCCATTAGCATCCTTCCCGACTGCAGAAATGTAGTCTTCAACACAGCCAAAGTACGTACTACACCTGCTCGGAAACTTGTGTACATTCAATAATACTCATTAGCTGCTTTAGCTTCTTCTAAAAGTTTGAGTTCCTATACGTTACTTGCAAAAGAACTCTGATAGCAAGGACTTGACTGCTTCCAAATTCTACGTGCAGGTTGGAGTTCAAACATCAAAGATGGAAATGCTACCAACTAATTCGGAGATGCTATCTTGGGAGAGTTACAATGAAGATATCTCTGCACTGGATGACAGCTCATCAATTCGATCTTTCGGTCTCTTGGAACAAATAAACGTTACCAGAGATACAAGTGACTATTTGTGGTACATAACTAGGTGAGTTTAGTTTGGTATTTGTGCTTTTGAACCTGTCTCATTTTGCTTCTCAGGAGGATTGGATTGCCTGCCTACCAATGATGCTTTATTTCTTTGTTATTTAAGAGTTGTGACCTGAAACGCTAGCTTTATGTGACATAAGTATAAATGTTTCCCCTGCGTACAGTGTTGATATTGGCTCAACTGAGTCGTTCCTACATGGTGGAGAGCTCCCTACTCTTATAGTTGAGTCAACAGGCCATGCTCTCCATGTGTTTATTAATGGACAGCTCTCAGGTAATGCAATCAATATTTTCTCATCAAAAGTTATCTACAAAGTATGCTTACACTTGGCTAATTTTATCCTACACATGTTATAGGTTCTGCATTTGGGACAAGGAAGAACAGGAGATTCGTATTTAAAGGAAAAGTCAATCTTCGTGCTGGCACAAACAGAATTTCACTGCTTAGCGTGGCTGTCGGACTGCCGGTTAGTTTAATCCTCACCTTCAGTCTTCCAAATGGCGTGCCTACTTGAGATCAACTCAAACTCAAATAACTCATACAGCAAATAAAAGAAATTTCTATGGTTCAACTAGCTCCCATTGAAGTGAACAATAAGTGTGTAGCATCACTAACCTATACCAGAATCAGTAATCAACTATAGTATCAGTAATTACTGTGCTAGTGAAAAAACAAATGCTAGTACCAGGAAGTGAAGAAAGTAATATATCTGAGAGCTATTGAGCATGCGTTAATGCCTACTTTCAATAGAGTTAATGATAACTGATAGACAAGTTTTTCCCTTCTTTTCGCTGGGGCTGGCAAAGGCTTGAAACTTGAGAGGACGAGACAAATACAGCTTCATGCTGCTTACCTTGCAGTGTAAGAGGCCACTGTGCATTCTTTGATAATACATACCTATGTGGAAATCAATAAAGGGATAGGTAAAAGTTTATCAGAAAGGAAGGGAAAGGAAACCAGCTCCTCAGTGTGACTGTAGCCATTATCATTACCATCGCTGATATGTTGAAGCAACAATTTGTAGCCTGTTTACAGTACTGAGATCATGTATACATTTTTCAATTTACTCTAAAATCTTAAGATTATGTTTGGTTCTGAAGAACATGGGTGGACATTTTGAAACATGGAGCACTGGAGTACTGGGTCCTGTTGCAGTTCATGGCCTAGACCAGGGAAAATGGGACTTGTCCTGGGCAAAGTGGACATATCAGGTAGTCTAAATTACAGCACTATTGTTCAATCAATACTCAAGTATTTCCACTGCAACCTTTTTCACTAATTTGGACTTACTAACAGGTTGGGCTCAAAGGGGAGGCCATGAATCTTGTTTCTCCAAATGGTATTTCTGCTGTTGACTGGATGCAGGGTTCATTAATTGCACAGAGACAACAACCTTTAACATGGCATAAGGTGTGAAATTAGGAGAAATATATTTCAACATCTAAGTGATTGTAGTTGTATCTTACAACTCCTCATCATATTGCAGGCTTACTTCAATACACCCAATGGAGATGAGCCATTGGCTTTGGACATGAGCAGTATGGGTAAAGGTCAGGTATGGATTAATGGCCAGAGTATTGGTAGATATTGGACAGCATATGCTACCGGAGATTGCAATGGTTGCCATTATTCTGGAAATTTTCGGCCTCCAAAATGTCAACTGGGATGTGGGCAACCAACTCAAAAATGGTAAACCAGCTCTTCGCAGCTTATAAACTGGATTCTGATACTTAGCTTCACACATACCATTATCAACTAGAAACTGGAGTTCCTTGTACTTGGCAACTTAAAGATTTTATTGTTTCAGGTACCATGTTCCTCGGTCTTGGTTAAAACCCACTCAAAATCTGTTGGTGCTTTTTGAAGAACTAGGGGGAGATCCCTCAAGAATTACTCTTGTGAAGAGAACAGTCAGCAGCGTTTGTGCCGATGTTGCTGAATATCATCCAAATATTAAGAATTGGCAAATGGAGAACTATGGCAGAACGGAAGAGTTTCACCTACCTAAAGTCCGGATTCACTGCGCTCCTGGTCAGTCTATTTCCTCCATTAAATTTGCGAGCTTTGGAACTCCTCTTGGAACCTGTGGGAGCTTCCAGCAAGGACCTTGCCATGCTCCTACCTCACATGCTGTAGTAGAAAAGGTACCCTTTTGTCTTATTTTTTTAGCAGTTGACGGGGACAAGAAAAAGTTGTTCACTTTATTTTGAGCACTAACTTGGCCACCTAACATCTTATGACTCACAGATTTTGTTCTTTTAACTTTGCCAGAAATGCCTAGGACGCCAAACATGTGCTGTGACAATAGCAAATAGCAATTTCGGAGATCCCTGCCCTAACGTATTGAAGCGGTTGTCTGTAGAAGCACATTGTACGCCTACACAGAATTGAAGAGTACAAAACAAAAAAAATTGTTCAAATATTGCTTAACTGAGGGTACACCCATGAGGAAAAGACTAGTGAGAGGTAAGAATAAAGTAGTGAGAGCATAGGAAATAGGAGGTAGTAGTTTGGTTGATGAATGCGACTGTTTGAGGAAAACTTCTGATATGAGTTCATTAGATAATCTTAATATTGGGGTGCCGAAGGGGACTCTGAGAAGATAGCATATTATAGATGAGTTTATAGACGTTGGGAGTTCCAAAATGCAACTTCCATCGTTGAATGCTAGACGTTGGGAGTTCCAAAATGCAACTTCTATCGTTGATTGCCGTCTGGTCCCTTTCTACTTTTATACTGGAAATGTGGACCAGATAAGCATCATTGTTACGTTGTTATGTACTGTTTAGTCAGTGTGATAACTTGTCTTCCTGGGAAAATCAAACCCCTTAGGTTCATGTTAGGAACGGATCCTAGTATGACCCTTATAATTGTCTGTATTGTGCAGTTGGTAGAAAGGATTCAATGGAAAAGTGTATTTACATCCATATTTTTTTTCCTTTTTCATGCAACCAGAGGCATATGAGATGATCATGTTAAATGCTGTACAGAGACTCACTTGAGCGTTTTTGTTATAGGGTACTAGTGTTCTGGTTTGAACCGTGCATCTTTGTGGTTTGATTCCTTCTACTGTAGCTGCTCTCATTACTGCGTGTTTGGATTATTCAAATCTTCTTATACCAAAGATGGCCAATGTTTCACTTTTAGTTTGAAGGAGAAAAAGATGAGTGGACAGCAGTTCAAGTTTTAGTTTCTGGTACTAGCAACCTTAAATTTCAATCAAAGAACCATGCTTCCAGCTACCAACTATTCGAATTCTGTCCTCTGAACTGCTCTTAGTTTATACTTTATAGTCCTGGCACTCCATGACGTCGTTCATGATTATTACTTTCTTCACCATCGCAGGAGAATGATTTCAAGTTTTTGAATCAGACTTTTGATAAAACTACTATACTACTAGTATTTTGTATCATACACGTTACACGGTAAGAGGAAATGGGATATATCTTCAAATTTAATTGCATTAATTAATTCAAACCGAACGCACCCATTTGGAGAAGTCCCGATTTCATAAATAAAATCATCAATTAGTAACATAACTAATGAAAACTTTCAACATTCATTTGAGTGATTGATTGGCGATCCTCGGTCAGTATTCCATTGCAGAACTATTAAGAGGCAAGAAACCAACTTTTGATTGGATAAGGAACAGTTCAAACTACGGATAAATATTGACTTACTAGTAATATCCAAAAGATATTAAATTAGTTGTTGCTAATATTAAGGTAGATGTCACTAAACCAAGCGCAAATATGACATAAGAGTAAAGCATATTATTAAGCTGTTGAGGCACTACTGATCGATGTGCTTGGCAATGATCTGCTGCAGCTCATCTTTTTTGGCTCCTACCACCTTATCAACAATCTTTCCCTCCTTGAGGAACATGAATGTTGGCATTGCATCCACATCCCAGTCAGCAGCTACCGACTGCGACAAAGAAATAAGACATCAATACTCATAATAGACCACTAAGTTGTTGAGCATATAACATGAATGGGGTTGGTTCAAACGTATTAAATGTTTGGCTCAATAGTTTTACCTTCAATTCATCCACATCCACTTTCAGGAAGGTAACCGTGGGTATCTTCTTGGCCAATTCAGCAAAGAATGGGGCAATGAACCTGCAGGGACCACACCAAGAAGCAGTGAAGTCCACAACTATCTGCAACAGAAGTAATATGAGCAAATTGAAGTAATAGAGAATCCAAATGAAATAGACAACAGAGGGCTGCATGTACATGCAACTATTAAACAGTTGAGGCACATACACGTAGCTTACCTTTGCATTCCCACAAATAAGGAAAGGTTTACCGAACAATGATATACTGAAGCAGATTGGAAAATTGGTATTACTAGCAAGAAGCTACACAGTGCAGATCTCAAGTATGGCAGTTAGAGTTACATCACTTAACCAATTAAAGTCGACATTGTTTGTTCATTTGCTGTTATACTAGACTCTCTTGCCTTACAGACTTGTGGTTCTAAAATACAATCTGTTACTCATATATGCATGCTTGAACCAAGGGGTGATCTTAGACGACTTGCGGTTTTTGTTGAGCGCACACTATACTTGCTATTTATCTTAGCCCGGGCTTTAGATACTAGCTAATGTTATTGCATGTCATTTATCTTATGGTTTCTATGCTTATGTTACTATTTTTACGGTTTGTGCTGGAGTTACTAACGGATTCCGGTATCAGTTTCATATTCAGCGGAGAAGTTGGCAAAGATCTATATGAGAGAGATTGTTAGAATGCACGGGGTGCCCATATCCATTATATCAGACCGAGAGACTCAGTTTACCTCCCATTTCTGGAGAGTATTTCAACGAGAGTTGGGTACACAGATTAAGTTGAGCACATCATTTCATCCTCAGACGGACGGACAGTCTGAGTGTACTATTCAGATTTTGGAGGATATGTTGCGAACTTGTGTCATTGACTTCGGTGGTTCATGGGACCAGTTCTTGCCTTAAGCTGAGTTTGTCTACAACAACAGTTATCAATCGAGCATTCAGATGGCTCCGTATGAGGCGTTGTATGGTAGGCGGTGTCGGTCCCAAGTCGGATGGTTTAAGCCAGGAAAGGCTAGATTATTGGGTTCTGAGTTAGTCCAGGATGCCTTGGACAAGGTGAAGATCATTCAGGATAGACTTCGTACAATTCAGTACAGGCAGAAGAGTTACGCGGATTGTAGAGTTCGAGATTTGACATTTATGATAGGAGACCGGGTATTTCTTCGGGTGTCGCTCATGAAGGGCGTGATGAGGTTCGGGAAGAAGGGCAAGTTGAGCCCTAGGTACATTGGTCCATTTGAGATTTTGGATAAGGTAGGAGAGGTGGCCTACAGACTTGCCTTGCCACCGAGTTTATCAGCCGTATACCCGGTGTTTCATGTATCTATGCTCAGGAGGTATATTGCAGATCCTCTCATGTACTTGACTTCAGCGATGTCCAGTTGGACAAGGATTTGACTTATGAGGAGGAGTGTCTTTTCCTGTTTTCATCTTCGTCTTCCTGAGCCGAGGGTCTATTGGAAATAGTCTCTCTGCCCCTGTCGGGGTAGGGGTAAGGTCTGCGTACGCATCACCCTCCCCAGACCCCATTCTGTGGGACTTTACTGGGTGGTTGTTGTTGAACCAAGGGGTGAAGCGACACCCATTCGCGGAAAAATTACACTATATTGCTAGATAATTTTTTTTATTTGATATATATTTACTATACATTGAATCCTCCTCAACTTTTTGATGTATCTAATTATTTATACTTTGACATCCCGTGATAAAAATTCTGGCAACGCCATTGATGCATGCAAAACGAGTGTCAGCCTTGTGTAGGCATGCAATATGGAGCATTGCTTGATGGGGTTGTCCATATATTTTAAAGCACCGCAGGGTAATGTTTGATACCTTTGGAAAGTCATTTGCTGGATATTTTTTAAGTTGGGAATACAAGTTGAAGGCTCAGAACTAGAGGTGTACGTAAGTCGAGTTGGTTCGGATTTTTTAATCACCAAATTAAATTAGTTGAATCGGGTTATTAAAATTAAATACCAAACTAAATCAATAAAAGTCAGGTTTTTTAATCTCGAGTTTTTCGGGTTTCCGAATTTTTTCGGATTTTTCCAGTTTTTTTTCATAAAGTCTTCATAGCACAAAATGTAAAATTTGTGCTCCGCATATTTCTTTAATCCTAGTAAGACAGAACTATATAAGGTGTTTTCAATAAAATAAAATAAATGTGAGATGAGTCATAGCATTGTACTAACATATTCAACAATAAAGATAATAAAATCGCATAAAATAAATATAATTAATAAGCCATAATGTAAACAAACATAATTTAAAATTATGATTAATAAGTACTATATTTACATGACTAACCACAAAAAGAAAAATAAGTTATACATTTTATCTAAACAATGGGAAAACTAAAAAATAAATATCCAACACTATTTTCATTCATAGTACAATCGAATTGAATATCTTTAATTAGCATTAGTATTGATTTGATTTTGGTTTAAGGTCTATTTGAGTTACTAACATTTATGTACTATAAAACTTATTGGAGCATCCAAAAATTATATGCCCAAGCTTGAAATAATATGTTAAAAGAAAAAAACTATGAAAAAGCTTAACAAAAATTTATAAACTACACACTATCATAAATTTTTTTATGCATTAAATATATTTAAAACTTCTATACATATAATGTCGGGTTGGTTTGGTTTGGTTTGACTTTTTTTTAGTTAAAACCAAATCAAACCAAATATGATCGAGTTTTTTTCTCAATACCAAAACAAATCAAATTAAACTATAGTCGTATTTTTTTTCTCGATTTGTCGGTTTCATCCGTACACCCTTACTCAGAACAATTGTAAAAAATGGTATGGTAATATCATTAACAATAATGCTTAATTAAATCAAGCTATACAGAGCAAAAGTTCAAATACTTGTAAAAAGAACAACTTTTGTCCTCCCGGTAAAAATCATGTTATCCCGGTGAAAACATTTTTTTGTCATGCATGGCTATATCGCCATATAGATGTACTAGAAACAAGACTGAGCCAGAAAGGTTTATTTCTTTTTTATGTGCAGACATGGAATATGCCTCCATTGTCAGTCACAAAAACGTCAATTGTGAAAAATTATTAAAAAATTCAATCCTCATAACGGAGACAACGTGAAAACACAGATAAACGTCACAGCGAAAGTGAACGTCGTGTTGGCTGATACGAAGCACAGAGCCTGATTTTCTTTTTCCATAGTTTTTTTTCCAAAAAGACAGACGGCAATTACCGATCTCGACAAAAGCTCAGCCCTCCGGCGACCAACCAAGTAAAAAAGAAAGACATCTATAACAAGAACAGATAAGACGATAAACTGAGATAAATCCACGGCAAATCCAGATCTGATCTGTTATTAACATACAGAAAAAAGGTTCAACGAACCATATATATATATAGGCAAAAAAAAATATGAAAAAATAAACAGCAGAATCAGGACAAAACAACGTAGAAACGAAAAGAAATGACAGACAAAAGACGAGGGCGGGTTACCAGTTTTTTGTCATCAATGCCCTTTTGGAGATGCTCGTTCCATGCATCAACAGTGTGGACGCCGATGACTTGTCCTTCCTCTGCCATTTCTCTGGATTTTTTTTTTTTTTTTGCACGAATAAATAATTAGCTTATCAAACAAGCAAGCTTTGTGCATTTGGAGTGCCCCTCTCCCTTATATATAGGGCTTACTTGGCTTAGGGTGGAAAAAAGAAGATTCTACACATTTACAGATTTGTCCTTACTCGGACTCTTTTTTTATAATTCTAGTTCCTATGTGGATGGAAACAAAATATCTTTTTTTTAATAGTCGTTTGCATTTTTTGGTAAAAATATATTCTGCTGTGATTTGTTTCGTATTCGGCTACGGTTCCGCCCCAAAAGACTAACGACAGATTGTCATTAAATTTTGGATTTTATTTGATAAATATATATTTGATCATAAATTTTAAATCTCAAAATCAGTTCAATGGCCAAATCCCTCATAATACACATATTTTTCCAAAATAAATTTGGGAAATATATTTTGAAAACGTATGTCCAAACACATTTTTTCATCTTTAAGTCAAACTTCACCCAAAACAGAGTTTTCAAAACAAATTTGAAAATTTATGGCCAAACGCTAGCTAAACTTCTTATTTCTCTTTCTCGCTTTTTAAATTTGTTTTTTTTTTTGGTTTCCCACTTGCGTACGGTATCCGCATTGGAGCCTGACAATATTCAAATTTGCGTCGGGTAGGGCCCCATTCGTGGAGAAGGGCTCCCTACCAAAGATTTTTCCATACCAGGACTCGAACTCGAGACCTCTGGTTAAAGGGAGAGCAGCTCCATCCATTGCACTTAGGGGTGTCCATAAAACCCCGAAAAATCGAACCAAACCGACCAAAAAAATCGATACCTTTTAGGTTTGGTTTGGTTTTGGTTTTGAATTTTAAAAACCGATCAAATTTGGTTTGGTTTTGGTTTTAATAAAAAAAATAACCGAAAAAACCGAACCAAACCGACTATAAAAATAACTATTTAAATTTATTATCACACACACACACACAAATTTAAATTTATTATAAAAATTTATGGTACATATTAGTCATTTATATTTTTAGTCTAGTTCTTTGCTATTATAATAATCTAATTCTTTGCCTTTACATTCTAGTTTGATTGGTAGTTTTCTTTTGCTAAGTATAAGAATTTATTTCGTGTTAAAAATAGTCGATTTTTAATTCAGTACTTTGATTATTCATCACTATTTGATTCAATTATCATCAATATATCTTGGTAATGATAGATTTCTCGAAGAGAAAATAATTTGATAGTGTTAAATTGAAAATGTAGTCGTCGGAATATGCGTTTGGTAGTGTATGTCTCATATTTAAGAAAAAACCCGATGAATAACCGAAAAAACCAAAAAACCGACAAAAACCAAATCAAACCGAATCGATTAAAAACCGACTTACTTGATTTGGTTTGGTTCCAATATTTAAAAACCGGCTTACTTGATTTAATTTCGTTTTAGAAAAAAACTGAACCATTACACCCCTAATTGCACCATATCCTTGGATGATTTAAAAAAGAGATACAACACGAGGACTTAATAATATTCTTATTTCACCTTCACCCAATTATGTAACTCCAAATCTCCGGCCAATACCCTGGTTTGTCTTTTATTCTTTCACGTCCGAGTTTTAGGGATCGTTTCGCCATAAAAAAGATTCACTTCTTTTGGAATTTTTTTACTTTTTTCCTAATTAGTGTTTGTCCATGAAATTTTAAATTTCAGGTGAAGGTTTAGTTTCAAAATTTTCGAGAATTTGAAAAATTCTAAAAAAATATTTTTCAAATTTTCGCTTCAAAACACTCCAAAAAAATTCAAAAACATCTCCAAATTATATTCATGTCCAAACACAGTTTTAATTGTCACTTGAATTTTTTTAACCTTTTCAATTCGTATGTCAAAACACCCACTCGGTCTTTTTCTTAGAACCTTTGTTCGCTGATTTTAGTTTACCGCTTGCTTAGGTTTCTGCACTTGTTTTACTTCTTTGGTAATAACCATCTAGGGTTGGAGATTTTTATTTACGCGCGATATAATTAGAATTTGATTAAGCAATATGGTGGTTAAGAAGGGAGGAAACAGAAGTGGAGGAATGGGGGAGAAGATGCAGTAGGGGAATTGGGTCGTGCACCATTTCAGGCTATTCTTTTGGCTTATAGTTTTGACATAAAATTCAGACTGATCAATCTAGAATGCCCCCAAAGTTACACAATACTACGACATTTGTGGACTGTTCTGGTGCTTTATTTTATTCGGTGATGAAATTGGATCTGATACTACTCCACATATTAAAGTGGTGGCCAATACCGTAGCTACCGCAGTTAGAGCATGGAAAAAGCTTCTAAAATATTACTTGCCAACAGTGATATAAATGATACAACAAAGAATTAAAAAAATGATAGAGATGATTAAAGAAAGAACAATCATGGATTATAGATTGTTTCCATCGGAACTAAGAGTAACCGGAAGAAAGAATAATAGCCTTTATTTCTAGTTCTTCGTCTCCTTTCAACGAGTACAAATATTACTATTTATAGTTAAATATACGGATACAAGATCCTCAAATCACGGCTTTTTAAATGCTATTTCCTTCGCTTCAATTTATGTTAACTTATTTGACTAAGCACATAGTTTAAGGAAAATGTCACGACCAAAAATCTATTAAAGATCGTGATGGCGCCTAACCCTGCTGTCAGGCAAGCCAACAATTTAATAATAACTTCATTACTCATTTTAGTACTTTTGAAACAAATATTTCCTTTGATTAAAATGTAAGAGACGAAATTTACAAAGTTAATGGCAAAATTTCTACAACTTTGATACAAAACAACCCAAAAGCATTCCCAAACCCGATGTCATGAGTGCATGGGTATCAACTAGGAAGTAAAATAAAAAAAACAATATCTGTCCGGAATATAAATTAGACAAGATAATACAAATAAATCTGGAGGTGACTTTGTTGGCTGCGGATCGTAACCTGAAATGCAACTCATGGCAAGTCTCCGTATCATCCGTAACTCCGTGCCCAAAGGACCATCGGACATAAAAGTACATGTACAAAAATGTGCAGCAAGTGTAGTATGAGTACATATCCACGTGTACCCAGTAAGTATCTAGCCTAACCTCGGAGGAATAGTGACGAGAGGTCGACATCGACACTCACTAGTGGTCCAATAATATCAGGTACAGTAAGGAGGCTAACAAATATAAGGCAGAGTAGATAAATGAAATAACACGGTGTAAGTATGTGGTACAATTCTCCTCGGTACAATAAACTCAAGCTCTCAATTAGCAAATTCCTCCTAAACCGGAGCACATATAAATATGTATAACGGACCTCACCAAAAAGGTTGTTACAATTCGAGTCAGGGAAAAGCTCACAGATACCATGGCTTCTCGCTAAATATTACGCATGATTCCATGAGGATATTTTGTAGAAATGCCAAGCCGTACGACCCGATCGAACATAAATATTAAATTGTTCACTACCGAGAGTCGAATGACACGAACCATAGATGCATTTATTAAACTGCCGAGGCGAACGACCCGCTCCCATGAGAGTGCGGTACATAAATTCTTCCGAGGAGAATGGCCCAATCTCACTAGAATAAGAAGCTTAAACGGGTCTTAGATCCCCAATCACGAATGAACATGTGAGTTATAATTTTTTTAAGGAAAAGTATTCGATGACATCGCATAACGCGCGAGAAATCCGTAAGAGGAACACCATTATTCCGTGTCAAATCATAAAACTCGCGAAAACTCTACAATAGCAAGTCTATCACTCTACGCATGTCTAGTCTCAAATCATAATGTGAAATAAAAGAATTAAACGAGCATGGATAATCCCTATAGTACAAGTACAATATGATGTGAACCTAAGTCTACCCGAACAATAACATGAATCTAAATCGTATGGACTCTCATCACCTCGTGCATACGTAGTCCCCATAACAAGTTGCACATATTAAATATATCACCTAGGGGTAGTTTCTCCCACACAGAGTTAGACAGGGGACTTACCTTGCTCCGAAGTTCTAACCGTTTCCAAAAACCTTTCCAACAACTCCAACCGAAGCCCAACACTCCAAAACTAGTCAATAAATGTGTAAATGCATAAATATATACTCCAATACTCATTATAATCCAATTTACAATAATTTTCAACTCCGCTCGAAAAGTCGATAAAAATCACCCTCGGACATACGTGCCCGAGTTCCAAAAATTATTAAAGATAATCATCACCCATAACCCTACGAACTCAATTATATAACTTATTCCAAATTTCATGTCCAATTTCGTAGTCAAAATCCAAAATATAAATTTCTAGGTTTTTCTGCAAAATCCCAAATTTCTATAAATTTTCATGCTTATCCATGTATAAACCTTGTATGTAACTCACAACTAGTAGAAAATCACTTACCTCTTGCTTTATGATGAAAATGACACTTCAAAATTGCTCAAAAATTGGTTCTCATGGAAGAAGTGAAGTGAAAATGAGTCAAATCCCCGATTTAATGAAACTGCCCAGGCGATCCTTCATCGCGAACGCGGCACCTCCCTTATGTTCGCGAAGCTCAAAAACCACACGCGCAGAAATCCTTCTTCGTGAACGCGGCAAGCCCTTCGCGTTCGCGGAGCACAATCTGCCTCAGCCCTCTTCTTCTCTACACGAACGCGAACAAGGCCCGCGAATGCGAAGCTTTGCCAGCTAGCCCTTCGCGAACGCATCTACCCACTCGCGAACGCGTAGAAAAAATGTCCCAGACCAACTTCCTTCTTCGCGAACGCGTGAGGCCCTTCGTGTTCGCGAAGAACAACACTAGTACCAGAATCAGCAACAACAGCTTAACCAAAAATTGGCCCGGAACCCCCCTCTCGAAACACACCAGAGGTCCCCGGGATCATGTTTAATCACACCAGCTAGTCCCATAACATAACACAAACTTGATCGAGGCCTCAAATCACATAAAAAAACGTCGAAATCATGAATCGCACCCCAATTCGAGCTTAATGAACTTTAGAACTTCAAACTTCTACATTCGATGTCAAAACCTATCAAATCACGTTCAATTAACCTCAAATTTTGGACACAAGTCACATTCGACATTACTGGCCTACTCTAACTTCCGAAATCAGAATCCGACCCCGATATCAAAAAGTTCACTCCCGGTCAAACTTTCCAAAACCTTCAAATTCCAACTTTCGCCAAATGACCCCAAAATGACCTACGAACCTCCAAATCCACATCTGGACGCACTCCTATGACCAGAATGACCATACGAAGCTATTCCTAGACTCGGAATCCCAAACGGACATCGATAACATTGAAATTCACTTCAACCCAAATTCATGAAATTCTTTCAAAGTATCAACTTCTTACAATAGGCACCGCAACGCTCACGGGTAACCCAAAATCCGATCCGAACATACGCCCAAGTCTAAAATTATCATATGAACCTGTTGGAACCTTCAAATCCCGATTCAAACCAACAACCAATCAATCATGCCAACCAATATCACAATTTTGAATCACAAAATCCAAATAACAAGCTATCAAAATCCATTAAATTTTACAATTTTGGACATAAAATCATTCAAATAGTAGCTCACATTCAAGTTTAAAAACTTTGATCAAAGTAGTCTTAAACGAAATCTTGTCTCTCACAATCAAGTTTAATACTCAACTAAACCATACACCTAAAGACTACACATTAGATTCAGTTTGTTCATCTCTATCATTTGATAAATCATGCCCATGTTTGTTCATGAATTTCTGCATCTTAACAAATGTTTTGAATTGTGTATTCTATTGTTGCTTCAAATCATGAAGTTCTTTTCTCATAGATTCCATTTGTTCTTGATTTTGCGAAATAGAAACATCAACTAAGAGTAAGTTTGGTTGACTTGTAGGTCGCTTTTATGATAATCTTCCTGAAATAAAAACATAACTATTATGTAAACAAACTAATATTAATTAAAACTAAATAATTTTAAAGTTAGTATTTTACATATGTGTACGACGCACGCGGCTCCACCTAGTGTTCTTTTGTAATGTCCTTCTTATTTTCTTATGCATCTCCTCAAGCACCTCAGCATGAGTCACATCTCGCCATCTTTCCTCTTTCTTCATAACGAAAAGTATGAGTTAGTCATAACAATTGTAAAATTCTACATATAAAACTAAGAAATTTTTTATAAGTAATTAAAATCTTAGATTCTTAGTTTATGGTCCACATAACTAATCCAACATCATGTGTGAAAAAAGTCACATTTACCGAAGGCTCCGTTTGCCTTTCCTTATTCATTCATTCATTCATTCTTCTTCTTCTTCTTCTTCTTCTTCTTCTTCTTCTGCTTCTTACATTCATCGGTATTCCACTTCTCAAGAAATTTACTCCAAACATTTTCTCTTAATCGCTCTGACATTTTACCAACATTCCGAGCAACGAACATAGTATCTTTAATCCAATTAACGACATTCTTCTCGAAAATAATATTTATTTTATTTGATGCTGATGATGCCATGTGCACTTTGTCTATAACAGAACTAGTGTAATTCTACAAGTGGGGTCTGTCATGTATACTTTGTCAGCAATATAAAAAATAACATTAGATGAAGACAATAAGCATTAAGTAATTTTAATATATTATTATCCTAAATTGATCCACATTTTCTCTCTGTTGTTGTACATTATCTGTCTCCAAGCATATCACGGCTCATGATAAAATGGCTTCATAGAATCCGCAACCAAATATTTAGACATATAGGATGACAAAAATCTACATTAAAGTTATCATATATAATAAAAGTAAATGTCATTAAATATCATTGCCTCTCGAAGGGATGCATCCATCTACATTAAACGGGTCCTTCAAGTCGTGCCTCTTGTGCAAGGTGAATTTGAAGATGTTCCAGTACATCAAAAAAATCAAGAGCAAATTTTTTTTGCCAGCTTATTTAAAGTTAAGATAATGTTACTCTCCATGCAAGTTAGGTTCTCCACCCTCAATGTGCTAGAACACAAATCTTTGAAAAAATAACTTATATATGTAATCCTTGAAAAAGCAACTTATTCAATAAATTCATCCATCAACCCTGCACGATTATGATGTTTTTATTATAGCGAAAACTAAAATGACACCAAATTCTTAGATATGTGTTACCAATAAATCACATATTCATACCAAGAGAAATATATAATAAAATTGACATAATGTCAATTCTACCTAAATCAAATAATCCTACAAAAATTGAAATTATTAAAAATTCAACCATACGTTTCAACTAGGATGATCATGTAGAAAATCAAATAAACCTACAAAAACTGAAATTACTAAAAATTTAACAACAAAAACAAGAAATATGTCAAAAAGTACCTACCTGCCGGAGAAGAAAACTTCTGACGTCGGTGGAGCTATCGCAACGACACTGCTGCAAAAAAAAAAAAAGTAAAAAAATCAAGGAAAAAAAGTTAGGGATCGACAGAGGAGGGAGATAAAAGAGAGGGCAAGGATCTTCTTACCTAAAAGGAGGATGAAGTTGAAGATCGACAACGAGAGAGGGGGAGGATGAGAGAAAGAGTTGGAAGAAAGAAAAATGAAAGAGGTGCTCGTTTTGGGAATAGGGGTCGGGTCGGGTATTAAAAATGAATTTCGCTCGATTTGGTCGGAAATATATAATTAATATTTTTTTTTAAAAATATCGACCGAATTGGTCAGAAATATTAAAAAATATTACCGACCGATTTTCGCTAATAAAGTCAAACGGTAACATTTTTAAATTTTAATACAGTCAGATTTGGTCGAAAATAAATTTGCGGGCTTTTGCGCCAAAATTTGCGACCGCAATGGTCGAAAACGTGGTCGAAATTATTTTAAAAAAAAATAATTGATATTTTTCTAAGTATTCCGACCGATTTGGTCGGAAGTTTTCGACAAGTTTTTTCCGTAAAAAATTTCGGGGTCGAAATGCAATTACGAGAGTTGAAACAACTCTGTTATGTCATTTGGGACTTGCCTGCAAAATTTGACGTCATTCCGGTTTGGTTTTATTGGTTTCGGCACGAGTTTTAGAGTTGGAAGATTTGGAAGTTCATAAGTTCGATTCATGGTGCGATTTGAATTTTCGGCGTTGTTTGATGTGATTTGAGATCCGAGCGAGTCTGTGTTAGGTTATAGAACTTGTTGTGTGTTTAGACGGGGTCTTGGGAGCCTCGGATGTGTTTCCGGTGGGCTATGTGTCAACTCCTCTTATTTTTTAATTGTTGTTTTGTTTTGTGATTTTCTTCTTCGCGATCACGAAGCTCCTTTCGCGTTCGCGAAGTGTCTCTGCTGACAACCTCAATTTCCTTCTTCGCGTAGTATGACTCACGATCGCGTAGCCCCTGCACGTTTCCCTCTTCGCGTTCGCGTCCTGCATTCCACGTTCGTGTAATAGAAACTAGGCCTTGAGCACTGGTGGCCGTTACTCTTCGCTTTCGTGTAGGTTCCCGTCTTTTCTTCTCCACGTTCGCGAAACACTTCCTGGCAGCCTCACTTTTCTTCTTCGCAAACAGGACTCTTCCTCCGCGTTCGCGATGCACAATCACCTCGGCAAATTATAATATTTTCAAATCGAGGGTTAGGCCATTTTTGTCATATTTTGACATGTAGAGCTCGGTTTTGAGCGATTCTTTGTGGGTTTTTCAAGAAAATTTATTCAGGAGCGGCTTCACACGGCGCAGTTAGCGGTGCCTCATTCGGAGGCCATGGTACTTTGGGTAGGGGCCATCCTCCCAGGTTGTTTCATTCAGCACTTCATGCATCCCACAGTGCTTGGTGGTCCTTATGTGCCTCATTCTGGACAACCATCCTACAGTGCACCACTAGCTCTTATCAGTGCACCTCTTATTCAGAGTTACTGCAGTGTTCATCCGGCCCGTTCAGATCAGTCTCAGTTTCCACCGCCATAGTATTAGGATGGATGTTTCGAGTGTGGTGGTTATGGGAATATTAGGAGGACCTGTACGAGATTATTAGGCATCCCGCCATAGCATCAGGGTTCTCGTGCCATGGTTCCGGCACCAGTTGCTGCACCACATGCTCAGCCAACCAAGGGCTGGGTCAGGGAGCTACAGGTAGAGGTCAGATTGTTAGAGGTGGAGGTCAGGCCGTTAGAGGCGGAGGCCAACCAGCTAGAGGCCATCCTAGGGATGTAGTTCAGGGTGGTGGGCCCCAACCCCGATGTTATGCTTTTCCAGCCAGGCCTGAGGTTGAGTCATCCGACGTTGCTATTACAGGTACTGTTCTAGTTTGCAGTAGAGATGCTTCAGTTCTATTTTATCCGGGATCTCTTATTTCTACGTGTCATCCTATTTTGCTTTATATTTGGTTATGCCTCGTGATTCTTTAAGTGCTCCTGTGTATGTGTCCACACCTTTGGGGGATGCTATTGTTGTAGATCGTGTTTATCGTTCGTGTGTGGTCACCATTGGGAGTCTTAAGACTAGTGCAGATCTTATACTTCTCGATATGGTTGATTTTGATGTTATCGTGGGTATAAATTGGTTGTCACCTTATCACGCTATATTGGACTGCACGCCAAGACGGTGACCTTAACCTTGTCGGGTTTGCCTCGATTAGAGTGTAGAGGGGCTCATTGCTATTCTACTAGCAGGGTTATCTATTATATGAAGGCTCTACGTATGGTCGAGAAGGAGTGTCTAGCTTATTTGGATTATGTCCGCGATTCCAGTGCAGAGGTTCCTTCAATGGATTCAGTGCTAGTGGTTCGTAAGTTTTCAGAGGTGTTTCCTGCAGACCTGTCGGAGATGCCAACCGATGGGGATATTGATTTGGCTCTAGGAACTCAGCCCATTTCCATTCCGTCATACCGTATGGCCCCGCTAGAGTTGAAGGAATTGAAGGAACAGTTGCAGGATTTTCTTGATAAGAGCTTCACTAGACCTAATGTCTCGCCATGGGGGTGCACCTGTGTTGTTTGTGAAGAAGAATGATGGATCAATGAGGATGTGCATAAATTATCGGTAATTGAACAAAGTCACCATCAAGAACAAGTATCCATTGCTGATGATTGATGACTTATTTGATCAGCTTCAAGGTGTCAAGGTATTTTCGAAGATTGACTTGAGATCTGGTTACCATCAATTGAGAATTAGGGCATTCGATGACCCTAAGACAACTTTTCAGACTCGGTACGAGCATTATGAGTTTCTAGTGATGTCCTTTGGGTTGACAAATGCCCAACGACATTCATGGATTTGATGAACCAAGTGTTCAAGCCTTATTTGGACTTATTTGTGATTGTGTTTATGGACGATATCTTGATCTACTCCCGCAGTCGAGAGGAGCATGAACAACATCTTAGGATTGTGCTTCAGACTCTGAGAGATAGCCAGTTATTTGCTACATTTTTGAAGTGCGAGTTTTGGTTGGATTCAGTCGCTTTCTTGGGCCACGTTGTATCAGTAGAGGGCATTCAGGTAGATTCTAAGAAGATTGAGGCAGTTCAGAACTGGCCCAGACCCACTTCATCCACGGATATCAGAAGTATCTTAGGCTTGGCGGGCTATTACCGTCAATTTGTGGAAGGGTTTTCATCTATAGCAGCCTCGTTGACCAAGTTGACCCAGAAGGGTGCCCCGCTCAGATGGTCAAACGAGTCTGAGGCGAGCTTTCAGAAGCTCAAGAATGCTTTGACTGTAGCGCAGGTGTTGGTGTTGTCCAAAGGTTAAGGATCCTATACGGTATATTGTGATGCGTCACGTGTTGGGCTCGGTGCAGTATTGATACAGGAGGGCAGGGTGATTGCATATGCGTCATGACACTTGAAGGTTCACGAGAATAATTACCATGTCCATGACTTAGATTTGACAGCCATTGTTCATGCGCTGAAGATTTGGAGGCACTATCCTTACGGCGCGTCGTGTGAGGTTTTCATGGATCATCGGAGCCTTCAGTATTTGTTCAAGCAAAAGGATCTTAACTTGAGGCAGAGAAGGTGGTTGGAGCTATTAAAAGACTATGATATCACCATATTGTATCATCTTGGGAAGGCCAATGTGGTGGCCGACACCTTGAGTAGAAAGGCAACGGGTATGGGCAACCTTGCATTCATTCCAGCCGGTGCGAGGCCGCTTACACCAGATGTTTAGATGTTGGACAACCGGTTTGTGAGGTTGGATATTTCAGACCCATTCGTGTTTGAGCTTGTACAATCGCTCGGTCTTCTTTGTTTGAGTGTATCAGAGATCGACAGTATGACGAACCTTATTTGTTGGTTCTTAGGGACACAGTGTGGCACGGTGGTGCCAAGCAGGTTAATGTTATAGATGACGGAGTCTTGAGGATGCAAGGTCGTGTTTGTGTGCCTAATGTGGATGGACTTCGTGAGTTGATTCTTGAGGAGGCCTACAGTTCCCGATATTCCATTCATTCGAGCGCCGCCAAGATGTATCAGGACCTGCAACAACATTATTGGTGGAGGATGATGATGAAAGATATAGTTTCCTATGTAGCTCGGTGTCTAAATTGTCAGCAAGTAAAGTATGAGCATCAAATACCTGATGGTTTGCTTCAGAAGATAGAGATTCCTGGGTGGAAGTGGGAGTGTGTCACTATGTATTTCGTTGTTGGACTCCCACGGACTCAGAGGAAATTCGATGCCATTTGGGTCATTGTGGACAAACTGACTAAGTCAGCATTTTATTCCTATGGCGGTTACATATTCTTTGGAGCGGTTGGCAGATATTTACATCCGCGAGATCGTCCATCTTCACGGAGTGCCCGTGTCTATCATTTCTCATCAAGGTACGCAGTTCACCTCGCATTTCTGGAGGGCAGTACAACGTGAGTTGGGCACGCGGATTGAGTTGAGCACAACGTTTCATCCTCAGACGGATGGACAGTCTGAGCGCACTATTCATATATTGGAGGATATGCTCCACACATGTGTTATAGACTTCGGAGAATCGTGGGATCAGTTCTTTCCCCTTGTAGAGTTCTCCTACAACAACAGCTACCGACCGAGCATTCAGATGTCCCCTTATGAGGCATTATACGGTAGGCGGTGCCAAATGCCGGTTGGGTGGTTCGAGCTGGGGGAGGCTCGGTTTTTGGGTACTGACTTAGTACGCGAGGCCTTGGATAAGGTCAAGATTTTTCAGGATCGACTTCGTACAACTCAGTCCAGGCAGAAGAGTTATGTCGATCGTAGAGTACGTGATGTTACATTCATGGTCGGGGATAGAGTGTTGCTCCGGGTATCACCCATGAAGGGTGTCATGAGGTTTGGAAAGAAGGACAAGTTGCGCCCTAGGTATATCAGTCCCTTTGAGATTATGGAGATAGTGGGAGAGATGGCTTACAGGCTTGCGTTACCACCGGGGTTATCAACAATTCATCCGGTATTCCATGTGTCTATGCTCCGGAAGTATCACGACAATCCGTCCCATGGATTAGATTTTAGCTCTCTCCAGTTGGACAAGGATTTGACTTACGAGGAGGAGCCGGTGGCTATTCTAGCCCGGCAGGTTCGTCAGTTAAGGTCGAAGAGTTATCCTTCAGTCCGAGTGCAGTGAAGAGGTCAGCCCGTCGAGGCAGCTACTTGGGAGTCTGAATCGGACATGCGAAGAAGATATCCCCACCTTTTCACCAGTTTAGGTACTTTTCTATGTCCGTTCGAGGACGAACGATTGTTTTAGAGGTGGAGAATGTGATGACCCGATAAGTCATGTCATGTTTTGAAACCTAGTTTTGTGAGTCGAAGCCTTAAAAATCATGTTTAGCCTTCCTCGAATTGCGTGCACAGCATGGGCATCTTTCCGAAAAGCTTTTATGTTAAAAACTAAGAAAAAATTAAGAATTTTTGCCTAAAAGCTTCATTTGAGTTGACTTCGGTCAATATTTTTAGTAAACAAGCTCAGATTCGTGTTTTGACGATCCCAGTGGATACGTACCGTGATTTGGGACTTAGGTGTATGCGCGAAATCGAATTCGGAATTCCCTAGCTTGAGATATCGAACTTTGTCGAAATTTGAAAGTTAAAAACTTACTGAATTTGAAATGTTTGATCAAAGTTTGAATTTTTGGATAACGGATCCGTATTTTGGTTCTTGAACCAAGTATAGGTCCAATACCATATTTATGACTTGTCTGTGCAATTTGGTGAGAAACGGATTTGGTTTGACGTGATTCGAATGTCCGGTTGTGAAAATAGAAGTTTTAAAGCTTTCTTGAAAATTTCCTTTGATTTGATGTCTGATTCATAATTCTAGGCATTATTTTGTTGTTTTGATCGCACAAGCGAGTTCGTATGATGTTTTAATACTTGTGTACATGTTTGGTTTGGTGAGAAACGAAGTTGGTTTGACGTGATTTGCGGGGCTCGAATTTGCTAATCCCTGGTCGCAAATGCGACATCTGCAGCTAAACAAAATATGACTTAGACGGGATTTTTGGTTCATTCTTCAAATTTTCAAAACCTAAAAACCTAAGAGGCGGTTTTTCCAAGACTCCATCTTCCCCAAATCATTGGTAAGTGATTCTAACCTATTCTTTTCAATGTTTCACTACATTTCACAAGTTTTCAACCTAAAACTAAGGTTTTCATGGTGGAATTGGGGGTTTTCGGTTAAAAATCAGGGATTTGATAAACTAGGGATTTAGACCTCAAATTGAGGTTAGATTCCAAAATAAATTACATAACCGGGCTCGGGGGTGAATGAGCAATAAGGTTTTTGTCCGAATTTCGGGTTTGGACCAAGTAAGTTTGGGCGTTGACTTTTGTTGGCTTTTTAAAAAATGGCCTAAGTTGAATTCTTGCAATCATGGATAGTTCCTAAGGCTTAATTTGAATCGTTTGGTTGGTAATTTGCTAGATTCTATTGGTCGGGGGGCTTGTTTGAGAGGCAAGGCTGTGATTGAGTAGTGAGTAGTCTTTGGAGCGAGGTAAATGTTGTGTCTAACCTTGAATTGAGGAAATTAGGAATCCTCGGACTACTTGCTATATGAATTTAATGTGAGCGGCATATATGCGAGGTGACAAGTACTTATGCGCCGCCGAATTATTTGTTTTTCCTGTTTTCTCGCTTTTCTTATATTTTTTTTCCCTATCTTAATTGTTACATGCTCTAACCGTGTTCCCGTGCCTAATTGCTACTTGTTAGTCATTGTTCCGTTCATGATATCAGTTATTTCCATAATTTCATAATCTCTTACTATCATGTTGAGTCTTCAAAAGTTGGTTAACCTTGAGATCGAGGAAGATATTGTTAAGGATTTGATGGCATCCAATGGTGGTGGCTTTGAGAGAATGCTGGAGGAATCACCCGCGGTTGCAGAGAAGCGTCTTAGGCTCAGTAACAACGTGAAGTTGCTCAAGCAGTCGAAAATGGTGGTGGTGAAAATCATGGACAAAATTGTTCTTCATGTTGATGGGGAAAAGGCTTAACAAGTTGTTTGATACTTTTGGACTGCATGTTTTGTTGTCCTTAAGCCTCTAGTTCTCTTCTTTAATTTCCTTTTATCTATCTTCCTAGAACTCTTTATTGATATGCATCATGTTTTGTTGTCCTTAAGCCTCTAGCATCTTAATTTGGTATTATGTTATAGTTTTGCAGATCGTTAATTAATGTCTTTCTATTAATGATTTTGATTATGTGTTTCTTTCCTTCTTATGATGCTCTAAGATTAATTCTTCTTCAGTTTCATTTGCATATCACTTTGATTGGCTGTGCATTTTCTATCTCTATTACTTAAGTACTGAAATTTTCAGTTAGCTGAAGCCTTAAGTACTATTTCTCCTTCAGTTCACTGATATATATATACTTCTTTACCCATATCTTTCAGCACTTACTATGACATTTAAATTTATGTGACATATAAAAAGTATATGTTCCTTCTGTTACTTTGATTCATTGGATGAACCGCCCATTTATACAACCTATTGGATAGTTGAACTTGAAATATTGATGAAGAAAATGAGGATCTTTGATTGAAATGAACACAAAGATTAGAGTGAGTTCAGTTTTTCTTTCTTTAATAATCGAGGGTTTCTTGGCGCACAATTTGGAACTTGGCGGATAATGGATTGTCCCTCTATGCTTCTCCATTAGACTATCAGGCTTTTATTCGTAGCTGGGTTCAAGCTCGTGACGTGTGCCTAACCGACAAATCACGCACTGCACTCTTATGTAATGACATGGCCGGTCATTTCGAGAGTTTTAACCCTGTTTCTGCTTCATTGTATGTAGTTCAACTCTATTATATTGTGTCCGGTTGGTTGGCTCGGGTTCGGAGTGATTTTGGAGGGGAATGAGACACTTAGTCTCTTAAGTTGGTTATTAGTTAGAAAAGTCAACCAGAAGTTGACTTATGGGTAAACGATCTCGGAATTGGGGGTTTTATGGTTCTGATAGTTTCGTTAGGTGATTTGGGACTTAGGAGCGTGTTTGAAATGTAATTCAGAGTTCCGTGGTAGAATTAAGCTTGAATTGGCGAAAATGGAAATTTGGCGATTTCAAGTCGGCAGTGGAAAATTAGATATCGGGTCGGAATGAAATTCTTAATGTTGGAATAGGTCAGTAGTGTCATTTGTGACGTGTGTGCAAAATTTCAGGTTATTCGGACGTGGTTTGGTTGGTTTCGGCATTGTGGGCGAATTTCAGAAGTTTAGAAGTTCTTAGGCTTGAATTCGGGGTTAATTTGATATTTTGATGTTGTTTGGAGCGATTAGAAGGTTCGACTAAGTTTTAATGATGTCATTGGATGTGTTGGCATGTTTGGTTAAGGTCCTGAGGGCCTCGGGTGTTTTTCGGATGCTCAACGCGTCATTTTTGGACTTGAAAAGTTCGAGATTTTATAGTGTTTTGTTGCAGAAGATTTGTTCTTCGCGATCGCGAAGAGGAGGTCGTGATCACGTAGGCTTAATTGGGGCTGCATTGGTGTTGTTCTATGCGATTGCATATTTTAGGTCGCGATCACATTTTTGTGTGGTGCAGTGCTTCGCGAACGCGTGGCCAGGGTCGTGTTCGCGTAAAAGAGGGTGAGTTGGTGAAAGGTTGAGGCGATTGCTCTACATGACCGCGTGAAGCTGGTCGCGATCGCGATCGCGTAGGTCTGTGTGGTTTAGGTTCGCAAACGTGTGGGAGTTTACACAATCGCGTAAGGTTAGTCGAGGGGTAGCATTATTTGTGCTTCGCGATCGCGAGGCTATTTCCGCGATCGCGATGAAGAATTATCTGGGCAGATCTTAAAAGGTTCAAAACGAGGGTTTGAGTTTAAAATTCCAAAATTCATTAGAGACCTCGGGAAAAGGCGATTTTAGAGAGGTTTTTCAGAGGAGTAATTGGGGTAATTGTTCTTCACTTAATTTGGTTAAATTCCATGATTGTGTCTTAATTTTTGTCATCTAAATTGGGAATTTGGGGTGTAAATTGGGTAGCAAATGGAGGAGAATTGGAGAGTTTATTTTGGGGATTTGAATGGCCATTTGATGTCGGATTTTGATGAATTTGATATGGGTAGACTCGTGAGTGAATAAGGATTTTAGTTTTATAATTTTTATCGGATTCTGAGACGTGGGCCCTAGGGTCGGGTTTGACAAATTTCGAGATTTTTTATTTAATTTAATAATTTTCATGTGGATTTTGTTCCTTTAGCATGTATTAATGATATGATACTGATTTTGGATAGATTCGGAGCGATTTGAGGCCGAGTCGAGCGGCAAGGGCATCACAGAGTAGATTTTCGTCCGGTTTGAGGTAAGTAACGCTTCCAAACTTTGTTCTGAGGGTTCGAAACCCCGAACTACATATTATGTGATTAGAATGAAGGTGACGCACATGCCAAGTGGCAGGCATGCGGGCGTGCACCGTGAGAAATGTGACCTAGTTCATTCCATGGCACCGTTTAGTGATTCTTCTTGTTGATATCCGTGCTCCTATCAATGTGATTAATGTAAACATGTAAAAGATCATGCTACATATTTAGTTAAGGCTTCGCGCCGATACTGTTGAGACACGAGTGGTCGTTTATTGCTGTCATCTCATGCATTTCATTGGTATTATATACTCAATCATGTTCATGCATATCATATCATGTCTCAGTCTCGGTTATTGTTGTTTGGCACATTATATCATTGATTCGAGCTAGTTCATGCATTGTGAGCCCGTGTGAGAGAGACTGAAGAGTGATGACTGAGTGAGGACAAGGGACTGATTATGAGTGACAGTTATGGGATCGGGTTGCACGCCGCAGGATGTTATACTGGTTTATGCCTTGATCTCGCTTATGATAGCGCTTGAGCTGTAGGAACCCCTCCGGAGTCTGTAACATATCTCCAGCGAGCGCAAATGATATTTGAGGGATGGATCTTCCCTGGACATGGATCTTATCCGAAGTGTTCATATTTGGAGATGGATCTTCTCCATGAGGTTGCATTGGCCAGTTACCTCGGTATTGAGCGACCAATGTCACTGATGTGTATAGGTAGTGTGGGATGGATCTTCCCTGGGCGGTTAAGCCATATACAGTACCGAGTGGTTGTGAGGTTGATATTATTAATTGGAGATGGATCTTCTCCATAGGGCTGGATTGGCCTTCCTCCGTACTGAGAGACTGATGTCAGATATGTATATATATTCCGGGATGGATCTTCCCTGGGCCGTGTGAGCCATATATAGTATTGAGTGGACGACATTTGAGAGTGGTGGCACATTGTACATTTCTTACAGTCGATGCAGTGGCATGTAGGGGAAGTCGAGTTATATATGTTAAACTGTTCCAAGATGCATTTATCTTATTCCTTGAACTATCTATTTAACTGTAAGCATGCCTACATTATTGTTTTTAATGATCCTGTTATAATGATGGAGGTGAAGTTTGCCACTACCTCTCAGCCCATAGTTTGGGCTTGTTACTTACTGAGTTGATGTACTCACGTTTTCCCCTGCACCTTGTGTACAGATTCAGGTATCCCATGCCACGGTAGTTCCGGTGTATTATTCTCTGCGGATCATCTCTTGGAAAGTGCGAGGTAGCTTCATGGAGATCGCAGTATCGCCTTTCTCCTTCCTTATCTTCCTTTTGTATGTAGACTATTTCTAGACAATGTGGTGTTGATGAACTTTGAAACAAGTGTAGTATGGCTCATGACTTAGTGACACCCGTTGTTGGGAATTTTCTTTTCCGTAGTTTGGCTTGTATTTGTGTTTTTGTTCAAAGTTTCAGTAAGAAAGATTTGTTTCTATTTTTTTTAAATGTGGAAATATGTTGGTTAAGAGTGTGTAGGCTTTCCTAGTTCTATGATAGGCGCCATCACGACCGGTCCGTTTTGGGGTCGTGACAAGTTAGTATCAGAGCCTAGATTACATAGGTCTCACGAGTCATGAGCAGGTTTAGTAGAGTCTTGCGGTTCGGTACGAAGGCGTCTGTACTTTTCTTCGAGAGGATGCAGAACCTTAGGAAAAATCTCACATTCTTGAATTCTTGTCGTGCGAATTCATTTATTCAGCCAAAAGCGTAACTCTTTAAATTTCTTTCATGTATTCAAATGCGCACGTGAGTGCTCGGTATCAGTTGTGCATCGACAGCTTTTGATTTCCATGAGTGAGGTGCAAGATGTGATTTTAGCATGTTGATAATGGGCCAGCCTGGAGGACTTGAGGCCGGGTTTTTGTTTGTGGCTTGAGTGTTGAGTTTTGGATTGTGTGAGCACGTGCATTTGGGACTTATATATCCGTTTGTGTCCTTATTGGTGGGATTTTGTGATTGAATGACTATTTGGTGAGTGTGATTTGATGGTGAGATGTGTTCAGATTGTTTGATTATGGCAAAAAGAATTGGTTGGAGATGTAGCAAGAGCTATTGAGTGTTTGACTTTTGTCTTGAGTTGGCATATGGCCTCGAGTTGTGAGTGTATTGAAGGACCTCTCATATAGTTTACTAGTGTAGTGAAATGGATCTTTTTGTTGTGTTATGAGTTCCTGGTGATGTCTTTTGGGCTGACTAATGCCCCAACAACGTTCTTGTATTTGATTAACAGTGTATTCTAGCCGTATTTGTACTCCTTCGTTATTGTACTCATTGATGTAATCTTGGTGTACTCACGTAGCCATGAGGATCATACTCAGAATTTGAGGAGGGTATTATAAAGATTGAGGGAGGACAAGCTTTATGCAAAGTTCTCCAAGTGTGAATTTTTGGCTCAGTTCAGTAGCATTCTTGGGGCACGTGGTGTCCAATGAGGGTATCTAGGTGGTCAGACGAGTGTGGAGAGAGATTTTAGAAGCTCAAGATTTATTTGACCACAACTCCAGTGTTAGTTCTGCCATCGGCTTCTGGTTCTTATATCGCGTATTGTGGTGCCTCGAGGGTAGGAGTTGGTTGTGTTTAAATACATGATGGTAAAGTGATTGCGTAATAGCTATGATTTTAGGAAGTGCATAGAGAGTTATCAGTTTGAGGCTAAGCAGGCGGGGTTATATCCTGCGGGATGTCTTGAGGTTGTGTGATCCTTATGTGGTTTTGTAGCAAGTCCTCTTTTACCAATAAATGATATATGTTGCAATTTGAGTTTAGATCGCTTGTGGAAGTTGGCATGGCTATTTCAATGGTGAATGCGAGATTTGTAGATGATTTGAGATATTAGATGGTTTGTGTTATATGAGCTTATGAAGGAATTAGTTGAATCTCGGTGTGGTATTGTGGCGGTGATAGCGTATGGGCATTATGAGTTATTGTTTGTCTTGATCTATAGCTTTGATCCAAGTGGGGAAGTCTACTAATGATAAGTTGGTTGCACGATTATGTGGTGTATTGGTTTTCAGTTCCAGGTATACTGGTGAATCCGTTATAACCTACAGAGGTGGAGTTTGAGAATGACTCGAAGTAATAGAAATTTTTGGATACAGGTTGTAATATACTCTATGGGTAATTGGGTTTCATTGAATGTTTGAGTTGTATTTGTAAAGGGTGTAGTGCATGCAGAGTAGGAATTTGCTTGGTTGCTTAGGGGTGTGGGTTACTCCCTTGGGTGTTGGTGTGTTAATGGGATACAAGCCGTTCGACCTGTTTGATCAATTTAAATTGAGAATTGCGTAGAGCGGGTGACTCTCGAGAATGGTTCTGATGGATTCAGGGTTTATATGTAACTGGGAATCTTCAAGATGTGTATTTGGCTGGAAACTGATATTTTCATTGGAAGGCGTCAAGAATTGTGATATTTCTATATCATTGTGGATTCTACATTACGGTATCATGAAAGGGAAGAATAACTTAAATTCATCGAAAATCCCTTTTGAGTCAGTATTTGAGATGTGGTACTTTGGGGTGCTTAAGAGATATTCATCAGTTTATGAGCCTTAGGGCGATGTGGTTCTGTGCTAGGGTCTCGCATGGTGATTTCTGGTTGAGGATTTTGGTACTATGGCAAGGAGAAGAATCAATTAGAAGGTAACTCAAAAGGAACTCAGAGAAATAGGACAGCTTGGTAGTTGATTGGATCGGCATGGTAATGAGTAAGATCGATTCTTTGGGTGCTTATGATGTGGTCTTGGGTTTTGACGGCATGCGTAGCTTAGTTGAGTTAGAGGGATTCAGTCCTGACGGGTTAGTTCAGTATAATGGGTTTCAGAGGGTTCTTGATGGCCTCTACCATAGTTGAGATGTATATTTCCTACTGGTGCGTGGGGAATGAGAAGTCTTAACTGATTGAGTATATAGTTGATTACGACTCAGAGGTGATTTGAGGTTTGTCATAGCATTCATATGGTGTCATAATGGGTGCGATGTGTGGTGTAGTATTGAGATTTGCGGGTGCTAGGTCACGATGCGATTTGAAAGGAAGGTTCTGAATTCTTAGGTATCATGGACGATCTCAGATGATCAGATATATGATGTTACTTTTAGATATGGCTCAATGAAGGTATAAGTTTCAGAAGAGGCACTATGTTTTGATTTATGTATACTTCATTGGTGTGGTTGTACTCTCCTTGTTGGTCAACTGCGAGTATTCAAATTTGGCCTTGTAACACATACAGATTGAAGGGGTATCCCTCGTGGTATGATCGTGTATTGGGGAAGTATTAGACATTCAGGCGATGGGGTTGAGATCAGATCTGGTGATTTGTGTGCTTTGAGGGTTTGGAGTCTGGGAACTCGAATGAGTAGATGATTTCATAGTTGAGGGTTGTAGAGACGTAGCCAAGGTTAGTCAGAGGTTAGTGTATGTTATGATTTAGTCACTATGGACCTTCGGAGGGTCATTTGTCTATTGTGTATGACCGAATTGATTTGGGGTTCCTTAGTAGGACCAATGGGGATAGGTGTTTCGCACCGAGTCAGATTGATTGGCTCTGTAGTGTTATTGTGAGGGGCATGCCAGTTGGTGGTTGTTGGGCTTATCTTTGTTCTGCGATGATTTATGAGTTACTCTTCCCTACTAAGGGGAGGTGTGATACGTTGGTTTTTGGATCACATGGTGTAGTTCTATTGTGGTCTTATAGCTGGAATTGATTAAGGTAAGTTTTTGGGTATTGCAGGATTGAGACGTATCAGTTATGTTATTTCGGGTCCGTGTGGCATGGTATCGTCTGATATCTCAGTGGTTATGGTAATGCACCTTGAGTACTTGATGCCGGATTTCACGTGGTTGTTGATTTTTTGAGCAAGGTAGAGCGAGGTATATAATATGGACCAACGCTTGTATGGGGTCGCACATTGAGGCGAAGTTATGTTGAGATATGATCCTTGTGTGTTGGATTCGTGCAATTTGGGTTCTGCGGTGTGTGGGGAGTTTCTAGCATTGCGTTGTGGTGATACCCGTTGATCTTGCGGGATGGTTATCTAGTTTGATGTCATTTTTCCATGTTTGAGTACATCTGGAATGTTGCTTATTAGTGCACGGGTTGCACAAGTTGTGGCTTTAAGTCGTATTAATACGAAATGTCGCTAGAGTGGTTGTGGTAGATTAGATGAGGTCGTCGGACCTAGAATGGGTACTTCCGGATCTGGTTGCGGTATATTTGGGAGGATATTGATGCTGATCGACTTAGAGATTTTTCTATATTTCCTGTCGAAGAGAGGGAGTTCCATCACTTGTTGATCTGACGAATGATTTTGGGTTTTTGTGTATCTCTTTCATCATTGGCAGTATATGAAGGTGTTAGAATGGGTCTCTGTTTGATAGTAGGGTTATTACCAGCATTTGGTTGCTTGAGCAGCTGCTGTGATTAGAAATTATCGCTATCAGCGTTTGAGTGATGTGGTATGCCATGTGATTTCAACTTGGGGTATGAATATGGCTTGATTCATCTAGTTCAGACTTATACGGTGTGTGGATGCGTGATTCTGATCTTATGGAAAAGTTCGGATGTGGAAATTGGATTCTAAGACTTATGGGTTAGGTTGGATGAGAAGTTTCAGATGTGTCGTGTTATCAAATCTATGCGGGAAGCAGTGACGAGGGATTACCTCGGGTATGTGCGTGGTTAAGTTATTCGGCGATTTGATAGCTGTTGGAACAACACTTGTCACATTCGAGGACGAACGTGTGTTTAAGAGGGGGAGGATGTAACGACTCAGCCGTTCGTTCCAAGAGTTTTAGCCCCGTTACCTCATTTCTGATTCATTGTATGTAGTTCAGCTCTATTATGTTGTGTCGGGTTGGTTGGCTCGGGTTCAAGGTGATTTTGGAGAGGAATGAGACACTTAGTTTCTTAAGTTGGTTATTAGTTGGAAAAGTCAACAGAAAGTTGACTTATGGGTAAATGATCTCGGAATTGGGTTTTATGGGCCCGATAGTTTCGTTAGGTGATTTGGGACTTATGAGCATGTTCGGAATGTAATTCGGAGGTTCGTGGTAGAATTAAGCTTGAATTGGCGAAAATGGAAATTTGGCGATTTCAGGTTAGCAGTTGAAAATTAGATATCGGGATTGGAATGGAATTTCGGAATTTGGAATAGGTCCGTAGTGTCATTTGTGACTTGTGTACAAAATTTCAGGTCATTCAAACGTGGTTTGGTTGGTTTCACCATCGTGGGCGAATTTCGGAAGTTTAGAAATCCTTAGGCTTGAATTCAGAGTTAATTTGGTATTTTGATGTTGTTTGGAGAGATTCGAAGGTTCGACTAAGTTTGAATGATGTTATGGGGTGTGTTGGCATGTTTGGTTGAGGTCCCGAGGGCCTCGGGTGTGTTTCGAATGCTCAACGGGTCATTTTTGGACTTGAAAAGTTGGCAGGTTTTCTGGTGTTTTATTGCAGAAGATTTGTTCTTCGCGATCGCGTAGGCTAAATTGGGGTTGCGTTGGTGTTGTTCTATGCGATCGCGTTTGTGTGTAGTGCAGTGCAATGCTTCGCGAACGCGTGGCCAGGGTCGCGTTCGCGCAGAAGAGGGTGAGCTGGTGAAAGGTTGAGGCGATTGCTCTACGCGACCGCGTGAAACTGGTCACGATCGCGTAGGTCTGTGTGGTTTAGGTTCGCGAACGCGTGTGATTTTAAGCGATCACGTAAGGTTAATCGAGGGGTAGCATTACTTGTGCTTCGCGGTTGCGAGGCTATTTCCGCGATCGCAAAGCTATTTCCGCGATCGCGATGAAGAATTATCTGGGTAGATTTTAAAAGGTTCAAAATGAAGGTTTGAGTTTATAATTTCAAAATTCATTAGAGAGCTCAGGAAAGGGCGATTATAGAGAGGATTTCAGAGGAGCAATTGGGGTAAGTGTTCTTCACTTAATTTTGGTTAAATTCCATGATTGTGTCTTGATTTTTGTCTTCTAAATTGGGAATTTGGGGTGAAAATGGGAGAAAAATGGAGGAGAATTGGAGAGTTTATTTTAGGGATTTGAATGGCCATTTGATGTCGGATTTTTATGAATTTGATATAGGTAGACTCGTGAGTGAATAAGGATTTTAGTTTTGTAATTTTTATTGGATTCCGACACGTGAGCCCTGAGGCCGTGTTTGACCAATTTCAGAATTTTTTATTTAATTTGATAATTTTCACGTGGGTTTTGTTCCTTTAGCATGTATTAATGATATGATACTGATATTGGATAGATTCGGGGCGATTTGAGGCCGAGTCGAGCGGCAAGGGCATCGCGGAGTAGATTTTCGTCCGATTTCAGGTAAGTAACGCTTCCAAACTTGGTTCTGAGGGTTCGAAACCCCGAACTACATATTATGTAATTAGAATGGAGGTGACGCACATGCCAAGTGGCGGGCCTGCGGGCGTGCATTGTGAGAAATGTGACTTGGTTCATTCAATGGCCCGTTTAGTGATTCTTCTTGTTGATATCCATGCTCCTATCAATGTGATTAATGTAAACATGTAAGAGATCATGCTAGATATTTAGTTAAGGCTTCACGCCGATACTGTTGAGACCCGAGAGGTCGTGTATTGCTGTCATCTCATGCATTTCATTGGTATTATATACTCAATCATGTTCATGCATATCATATCATGTCTCGGTCTCGGTTATTGTTGTTTGGCATATTATATCATTGATTCGGGCTAGTTCATGCATTGTGAGCACGTGTGAGAGAGACTGGAGAGTGATGACTGAGTGAGGCCAATGGCCTAATTATGAGTGACAGTTATGGGATCGGGCTGCACGCCGCAGGATGTTATACTGATTTATGCCTGGATCTGTCTTATGATAGAGCTTGAGTTGTAAGAGCCCCTCCGGAGTTTGTAACATATCCCCAACGAGCGCAGATGATATTTTAGGGATGTATCTTCCCTGTACATGGATCTTGTCCGAAGTGTTAATATTCGGAGATGGATCTTCTTCATGAGACTGGATTGGCCTGTTTTCTCGGTACTGAGCAACTGATGTCAATGATATGTATATGTAGTGTGGGATGGATCTTCCCTAGGTTGTTGAGCCATACACAGTACCGAGTGATTGTGAGGTTGATATTATTAATTGGAGATGGATCTTGTCCATAGGGCTGGATTAGCCTTCCTCGGTACTGAGGGACTGATGTCAGAGATGTATATATATTCCGGGAAGGATCTTCCCTGGGCCATGTGAGCCATATATAGCGTTGAGTGGACAAGCATTTGAGAGTGATGGCACATTATACATTTCTTACGGTCGATGCATTGGCATGTTGGGGAAGTCGAGTTATATATGTTAAGCCGTTCCAAGTTGCATTTATCTTAATCCTTGAACTGTCTATTTAGCTGCAAGCATGCCTACATTATTGTTTTTAATGATCCTATTATAATGATGCAGGTGAAGTTTGCCTCTACCTCTCAGCCTATAGTTTGGGCATGTTACTTAATGAGTTGGTGTACTCACGTTACCCCATGCACCTTGAGTGCAGATTCAGGTATCCCACGCCACGGTAGTGTTGGTGTATCATTCATTGTGGATCATCTCTTGGAGAGTACGAGGTAGCTGCCTGGCGATCGCAGTCCCGCCTTTCTCCTTCCCTATCTTCCTTTTGTATTTAGACTATTTCTAGACAATTTGGTCTTGATGAACTTTGAAACAAGTGTAGTATGACTCATGACTTAGTGACACCCGTTGTTAGGAATTATCTTTTCCATATTTTGGCTTGTATTTGTCTTTTTGTTCAAAGTTTCAGTAAGAAAGATTTGTTCCTATTTTTTTTTTAAATGAGAAAATAAATTGGTTAAGAGGGTGTGGATTTGCCTAGTTTCGTGATAGGCGCAATCACGACCGGTCCGTTTTGGGGTCGTGATATCTTACCACTGAACCAATGTCATGGGTGCAGTGAGAGTTTAGTTTTAAGAAGATTCTCTCAGCATGTTGAATGATCCATAGGTAGCGTTACCTATAGCATGCCTATTGACAGAGTTGCATTAAAGGAAAATGAAGAGTCCCTGTAAAGAGCCCTGAACTATCAGCAGTTTATGAACATAATGTGAAACTTTAAACAAACATTATGCTATAAATGGTAAGGGAAAAGGAGTATGAGTGACCATCATTTCAGAGATGTTGCTGTTCTTTTTCCTGAAAAAGCATTGAACAAAGGTCTGGCATTATAATTGCGGCATAACATTTTGATTTTGCTGTAGTCATATTTGATCTACATGGTTCAGAGGAAGTGAGTAAATTTTTTGTTGACTTCTCAGGATTTTACTAAAATTGGCGCATTTGCTTTGCAAATACACGATAATAGTGCAAATAAATTTTTCAGATTTCTGGGACTATGTAAAACTTTCCCGCCTCTTGACGTAAAAATTCAAAAGGAAAACCAAATTGCGTCTGCCGGGAGTCGAACCCGGGTCTATTGCTTGGAAGGCAATTATCCTAACCGTTGGACTACAAACGCCTTGTTGTACAAATTCTATAGTTTTTGGCCACATGATAGAAACAGTGATACTCCATCTGTTTCCGCTTAGACAAGGTAATTTGATTCGGCATACAGTTTATGAAAAAAGAAGAAGCTTTTGAAACTTGTGGTCTCAAAAGCTTTAGGGATAAAAGTTTTGTAGGGTCATGAAATTAAGAGTTTAAAGTTGAACTATTTTCAAATTTAGAAATATGTCATCTATTTTGGAACATACTAAAAAGGAAAGTACCTCATCTAATTTAAAATGGAGAAAGTATGAGGTAAGAGTACCCAATGAACTTAGATTTGGCATGAGCCTCCAGGTTTTGGTTCAGTGGTCAGAATACAACACGTCATGATAGGCTTTGGTACAGTTTTAAGTATTTCTCTAGATAAGACATGA
Source organism: Nicotiana undulata (assembly GCA_005239495.1). NCBI lineage: Eukaryota > Viridiplantae > Streptophyta > Magnoliopsida > Solanales > Solanaceae > Nicotiana > Nicotiana undulata. Next base: position 98,212 of record MDKH01115551.1, read on the forward strand.
TGTTCACACTAACCATAGAAGAAGTAACAGTTTTTTTTGTGATGCATCAATTGTCTTTATTGGAACAGGAAGTTCAAAGCACGTTACAGTCAAATTGTCTTGAAAAGATAACTATCAATTCTTGTAAAGATGAGAATTATTTTTTGCGGTTACAAAATCATAAAGTCTACTTAAGTATCCCCATGCTATGCTATGTTTTTACACCAATCAGCAGAAGAAGTTCAAGTATATCAGATTGTCTTGAAAAAGCAATAGGCATGCTTAGTCGATGAGATCAATGGTTTAGGGGAAACAAAAACATTAATTCTACTTAACATATGATCAAACATGTATAAATAGGGATATTATGAATCATGTAGTCTTCAATACTTTGATGTAAAAACCAGTATCCAAACAAAATAGGTAACCTTACTGTACAAACCATAATGTTCCAGCAAATGGTGAATGGCTTTTCTTCTAGTGAATATCCACTACAAGTTGTTGATCCAAAACATGTTGCAGTAGTAGAACCAAAAACTTCTGGTGCTCGGAAAGGGCCAAATATACCCTCCTCCATTCATATATTGTCTGCATTTAACCTCCGTTATACTAACGGGTCAAATTTATCCCTATCGTTATACTAACGGGCCAAATTTATCCCTACAATCAGTAAACTTTTAAAAATACCCCTTGATCTGTTAAGTAATTCAAAATCTCCCAAATTCCTTTAATTCAAATCACTTGTTATTTATCTTGATCCACTATTTTAGTTTCAAAAATTAGTATTGATGTGAATGATAAAGTTTCTAGATTTTTTATCACCAATGCACCCATTTTTCTTTTTTGTAATAAATAAAATTGGTTTAAAATTTATTTATTTTCTAATCATATACACACCGTAAAATTTAGTGGGTCTATTTATTTTGTATTATATGCAGCTGATCATCATGTATATACATGTATATTCAAATATATTTTGTCATTGCCTGATTAGTATAGAGTTTAATCGACCAACTTAAGAGTGCAAAATGTGTAGGCAATTAAAATTAGACAATGTAAAGTGTCTGAGGAACTTCAACTTCAATCACTAATACTTGCAAATTCTCCATACATTTGGTGCAACAAATTCATTAAAATTGAGATGTTGTAAATAGTTTTAGAATTTAGAAAAGCTACCTAATTTAGATTTTACAATTTATTATACTTTGTTTATCCGGTTGTATTATTTAATAATTTTTCTCTTATTTTTTTTCCTCTAATTCAGAAAGCATGTAAATGTTAATTATTTAATTGATTTTACATGGAATGAACAAATTCCACAAAAGAATCTTCATTTTTATCATTGAATTTGTGTTTTGAGTTGGGAAAAATAGTAGTTTTTAAAGAAAATTTTCAAAATTAAAAATCATGATTTGAGGGACGAAACCGTTTCGAAATTTCATAATTTTAGTATGGTTGAACTTGTATCGAACAATGTGTTTGGGTTTTGTAAAATTATCGGGTTCCGCGGTGTAGGTCCGTGGGTCGACTTTTGGGATCGATTTTTAGATTTTAAAGATTGAGACTTTATGATCCGGAATAGTTTCTTATGATCTTTATTTGTGCTTTGAAGTTACTTTGGTTAGATTTGAGCCGCACGAAGGTCATTTCACCCGAGAAATTCATTTTAGAATATTGGTTTGTCTTCTTTGAGGTAAATATCTTGCCTAAACTTGTGCGGGGGAAACTACCCTTAGGATTTGAGTCTTCTATGCTAATTGTAGTCCCTGTACGCGAGTTGACGAGTACATGCTCTGACTTATTTGTGGAAATTGGCCTTTTAGGGTTCCTAGGTCATTGTATTCATTGAATATGCAGTTGTTCTTGTTATGATTACGTTCTGCAATTATTAATTTCACCTTTATCTGCTTAATTGGAATCAATTTCTTTATGATCCACTCTTATTGTTACTTGATTCACATGTGACTTAATTGAAACTGTTATCTCTTCCATTGCCATGTTATCTTTTTCCTAACTATTTATCTTTATTTGAAGTTGTAGTTATCTCTTTCGTAAATATTCTCCCTTAATTATGGTTATGGTGATCTTCTCGCTACCTACCTTTATTTGAATTGGTTGTATCTCTACCCTAATTTTCCAAACTTAAAAGAAACTTAGAAACCCTATGTCTTAGTGGACTTTCAATTATTTGACTCGTGTTAGTTTCTTGGTTGTTGAACCGTGCATTGTGGGACTATTGTTACATATCATTTTCTTCCCTGTTGAGTTGTTCTTATTAAGCCTAGTATTCCTTATTAAGGTTATTCCTTGTGAACTAGTTCTACCGTTTCTTGTGATCGAAGGTTCTTGAGTTGATTTACTTGACGTATTCCGTGTTATTGTCATTGTTGTGGTGATTCACGAGGTTTCTTGTCACGACCCCAAATCCTAACAGGCTGTGATGACGTCTATCGTGGAACTAGGCTAGCCAACCATCACATTACTATGCTTTTGTTCAATTATAACAGTTCACAATTAAATAATAAGCATGCAACCATAGCATCAATTAATATAATTAAGTCTTACGTCCCAATAATAGTTTAACCAACCTCCCAAGAACTGGAGTCAATAGTCATGAGCATCTAAGAGTAAATAAATCTAACTCTGCTAAAACTATAATATATGTCTTTGATTCAAATACTAAAACTACATAAGGAAGGGAAATGGAGAAGCTGTGGACGCTGGACAGCTACCTCGAAATCCCGTGAAATGCTGCTATTGAACCTGCGTCAGCTACTGCTGCGAGCTAGTACCTGGATATGTGCACAGAGGCACATGGAGTCTTTATGAGTACGCCAACTCAGTAGTAATGAAAATAAATCAGTCTGAGTAATATAAACACACAAAACAGATACACAATTTCACAAAAGCCAGTAAAACGCCAAGTCACCATGTAGTATTCATCAAATAATAAGTTCGAAATCAGTTTTTTGAAATCCCTTGGAAACAAGTGCAATATCAGTATATCTCAATAAAATTCTCAGTAAAATCAGTGTGAAAACGAAGTAAATCATAGTTTGAAAACTCAGTAAAACCTTTCATAAAACTTCCCCTCTGGCCATAATCATTTCTCGTAACAATATTTTTCAGTATCAACCCATCAGGCAACCTCACAATCACTCTGCACATAAGGCAACCTCACAATCACTCTGCCCATCAGGCATCCTCACAATCACTCTGCCCATCAGGCATCCTTACAATCACTCTGCCCATCAGGCATCCTCACAATCACTCATCATAAGCCCCACGGGCATCACTCGATCAGTACCGGCGCTCACTGGGGGTGTGTTACAGAATCCGGAGGGGCTCCTACAGCCAAACCGCAATAATAAGCCACATCATGGCATAAATCACACACAATATAGGCCCGCAGCCTCACTCATATCATATCATCCTCACAATATAGGCCAGCAGCCTCACTCAGTCAGACACTCTCAATTTGCCCTTCAGGCCATAAATATACCGGGTTCTCGACCCAAAAATAGTGTTTCATTTTCAAGAAGTAGTATCAAAATACTCTGAGTGTCAAAATAGTTTCACAGAAAGGATTGAGTGAATAATCATAACATATCAGTGAGGAAAATAGTAACACATAACCCCCGAAGGGTAAACAAGTCGGCACTAGGCCCCAAATACGGCTTACAGCCTAAAACATATCATAATGTATAAATACTAATTAAGCAAAGGCTTAAAAAAAGGTTTCGCAACTCAATAGTCGCCTGAATACGGAAGATATTTCCAAAGTTCCAACCTTTTCATTTCAAAACCCTTGAAAGGCTGCATAGTCCGGGGTTTCATACCCTCAGGACAGGGTTTAAAGATATTACTTACCTCAAAACTAGCCCCAGAATTATTCCGCGATGCGCTTGCCTCTCAAACAACCTCCGAAGGCTCCAAATCTACTAAGTATAGATTTTTATCATCAATATGTGCTTAAGGAATAAATTCCAATTGAAAATATCGAATTTGGCTCAAAAATCCGAATTCGATCAAAACCCGACCCCTGGACCCGCGTCCCGAAACTCAGAAATTCTTATACAAAAGTGTTCTTCGTTCTCTCACGAGTCCGTACATATAAAGAACACCAAAAAGCGGAGTTCGTTTGACCCCACAAATCACCCCCTAAAAGTCTCATAATCTCAGGCCCCCAAATCCTATTTTTCTACTGTTTTTCATGAATTAAAAGCTGGGATTATGGTCTAAAATCACCCATAAACGAGTTTTAATAATCAATTTACTTACCTCTGTGCTACCCATTGATTTTGTCCTTCAAAATTCGTCCAAAAAGCTCTCTGTCCGTACACAAATGGTGAGAAAGAGGGTTTAAGTCGCGGAGGGTTTATTTAAATACTGCCTAGGCTTTTGTTCTCTGCGATCGCAACTTTGCCCCTGCGATCGCACAGTGTTACCTGTTCTGCCCTCCGCGATTGCAGCCTTAGGCACGCGATCACACTGCCTTACCTTGCTACCCTGCCCCACGCGCTCCAGCCTCTGTGCGGTCGCACACTCTCCCCCGCGATCGCACAGCTCTCTCCCTCTGTTCACTGCGATCGCACCTCTGCCCATGCGGTCGCACAGAGTAATTCCTTGGGCCTCAACCACAGACCTATGCGATCTCACCTTTCTCCCCGCGATTGCACGAGGTAAATTTCATCTGCAATTACACCAGCAAAACAACAGTGTTTCTAAGTTCGGACGTGTCCG
>ML289050.1:8941-30398 GCA_005239495.1 Nicotiana undulata
AGGCGTAGAAAAACGCCCCCCCCCCCCTCCCCCATCTAGAAATCATTCTCCGCGATCGTGAGACTGAGCTCAACGATCGCAATGCACAAAACTTTTCCATCCAAACATATTTCTCCGTAACTGCAGGACCCAAGTCCACAATTGCAAAGCACTGCCCTGCACCAGAAAACCATCAATACAAAACTCAACTGAAATGGTCCGCTACCACCCCAAATCACCCTTTATCCCTTTAGGACCGCGTCTAGTCATCCCAACGAGTCCATATGTTTCCTAGAAACTTGTCTCAAGTCTCAAAACATCAAAAGAAACAACAAAACCAAAAATCAATGATCAAATCCACCTCTTAACTTTAAACTTTCCAACTTCGCCAATTGCGTCCGAATAACAACAAAATTTTGCACACAAATTCATGTCAACCATTAGGATCTATATGGGGTCTCAAAAACACAATCAAAGTTCATTAGCCCAAAAGTTAACTACTGGTCAAACTTATGAACTTTCCAATTCTTTAAATTGTCATTCGATAAATAGAGTCAAAATCTTCTAGGAACATCCAAAACTAAATCCGAACATACACCTAAGTCCAAAATCACCATATGAACCTATTGGAATCATCAAAATGCCAATCTTGTGTGTTTATTCAAAATACAAACATTGATCAACTCTCATAAGTCATAAATCATCAAACAAATATACGGAAAATATCAAATAGGGAAATGGGGCTCTAATACTTAAAATGAGTGGTCGCATCGTACATAAACCTTTTAACCGTTGCTAAGGGATATAGTTAAGAGAGTACTCTCTAGTTTGGCGTTGAATGCTTAATTTAATATTTTTTATAAGTACCTTAATTTTTCCCTTAAAACAAGAATCAAAAACACCAGATGACCTAATTTTGGAAACCAGTATTTCATGTACTAAACTTTAACCAGCTCAAATTCCATGGATACAAGTTGTAATGACGCGACCGGTCATTTTGTGCAATTACACCCTATCACCACTTTTTAATACTTCACACATGTGTGTTTATGGTTTTATGACTTACGGGGTTGATTACTTTCGTTACGGGAAGATTTCGGGTTGATTTAGACCCTTTGATTCTTGACTTAGAAGCTTACGTTAGAAATGTTGACCAAACTTTGGCTTTTGTGAAAATGACACTGGAACGGTATTTTTATGGTTCTGATAGCTTTGTACCGTTATTGTGGACTTAGGCGTATGCCCGGAGTTGAATTCTAAAGTTCGTAGGTTGATTTATGTTGTTTTGCCGAATTTAGAAATTTGAAGTTGAAAAGTTTGACCGTAGGTTGACTTTTAACTATCGAGTTTGGAATTTGGTTTTGGGACTTGGAATAGGTCTGTTATGCTATTTAAAACTTGTCTGCAAAATTTGGTAGCATTTGGAGTTGAATTGATAGGATGCGAATGTTTAGTTGCAATTTTTGTTCTTGAAATTTACTTTGAAATTCATGTGTTTTAGTGTTTAATTTGTAGTTTTCGATGTTATTTTAGTGTTTTGATCGTGAAAGCGAGTTCTTATGATATTTTTAGACTTGTGTGGATGTTTGATTTGGAGCCCCAGAGGCTCGAATGAGTTTTGGACTTGATTCAGAATGGATTGAACTGAAAATGAACTATTAGTGTTGTTGGTGCTCTGTTATCGTAATTACGAGCTCCGGCCTCGCAATTGAAAAGGTGACAATGGGGGATCAGATGTCGCAAATGCGACTTCCCCTTCGCATTTGTGAAGTCAGTAGGCATGAGGGCAAGTTCGGCGTTGCGATCATTTGGTCATATTTGCGCCAGTGGTCAGCTTCGCAATTGTGAAGCCTTTATCGCAATTGAAACTTTTTGTTGAGGCTGTCAGGGTTCGCAAATGCGAATCCTAATGTGTTATTGTGAGGGCTTGCAAATGCAAACCATGTGTCGCAAATGTGACATCTGTAGCTGGTCATAAGGGCTGGAAAGTCGGGATTTCACCTCATTTCTCACATTTTAGAACACTAGACTCGGTAGGAGGCGATTTGGAGAGGGGATTTGGCATCTACAAACATTGGGTAGGTGATTCTAATGACTTTCCAACTATATTTTATCAATATATCTTAGATTTAACATCAAAATCATGTGAATCAAAGTGGAAATTTGTAAAACTTTGTCAAGTTTTTGAAAAATAAGAATTTGAGTTTTGAGAGTCAATTTAAACTTGAATTTTGAAACGAATCACATATATGAACTCGTGGAGTTATGGATAGTCGGAATCTACCCTTGGACACGGGGTTTGACCGAGCGGGCACCAAGTTGACTTTTGTTGACTGATGAGTATAAATTGTATATATATATATATATAGTATTAAATAAATAAATATTTTACTTTTATTTGTATAATTTTCTTTCAATATTGTCACGAATATATATTAGGTATTGCAGGAAAAGAAATAGAAAAAAATAGAAAGAAGAGCAAATGAAGCAGAAGCAAAGACAGGGCCAAGGATGACATCCTTCAACCAGGGACGACATCCATAAGAAGAGAAAGCTGGAGGAAATTTGGGGGATGGCATCCCAGACCAAGAATGACATCCTGATGTTGGTGCTGAAGACTAAGAATTGCATCCCCATTCCGAGGATGACATCGTTGAAGTTTATGATTTTCTTTTCCCATAAAATGAGACATGATTTTCAGTAGGAAGGGGGGAGCGAGAAAGAAAGAAGTTGTTTTAGTTTACAACTTTGGCATATTTATAAGTTTTGAAAATATATTTTCTTTTCAGAAATAGTAAGGATTTTAACTTTTTCTTTAATTTTCCTATTTTTCTCCATGGAGTAATTTTCTTTCAGTTGAGATAAGTGGAGAAGCTTGATATATTATTATAATGGTAATTTCGATCTTTTTATTATTCTTGAGTGAGAATACTATTTTATCAATCTTTACATAGAGAGTAATGAATATATATTAGTCAATCTATCATATCTACATATTAAAAGTTATAATATTTTTTGTATTACTTCTTGCTATCGAAAGAAGCGTGAATTAAACAGGGATAGTTATAACTAGATATGTTCGTGTGATAATTTCAAGTAATTATATTTAATTACTTAAAATTCTTTAACTTGATTTCTTGAGTATTCATTCGAAAGAAGAAAACCAATTAGCCAAGTTCAAGAATTTAACTAAGGCTAATCGAAAGAGGCGAATTTAAATAAAAGACATGTGGTAGAAATATTATTTGTTAATCGAAAGAGGCAATTAATGTGTGACATAGAAACTAAAACTTTCTAAAATTCCGTTATAATATTATATCAAGTGGATGCACAAAATCTCAACTCCTTTAACTTACAAAAATCAAAAACAATTGTTCTTGTTTTCAAGTAGATTATAAATTCAACCCTTTTCACCAAACAGACTCTCTTAAATAGTAGGACGGATAATATAAATTTGTAGCATAGATTCTCCAATCTCTGTGGACGATATCATAAACTATACTATAATTTGACAAGTCAAGCGAGAAAATCATACACGCCCAGAGCTCGTCAAATTTTTGGCGACGTTGCCGGGGATTGGCTGTTGTCTACTTTAGATTAATTATCTTCTTACTAATTTGAGAAACCATTTTTTTTCTCTTTCAGGAATTGCAGCTAGTGTTTGACCCGATCCTCTTCAAAGGAGTTGGTTAAATACGATCCTGAAATTGAAATATCTTTGCGGATAAGCAAAAAGGAACATAAAACAACCTCTCTTTCGTATAGAAACATGGAACATGAGGAAGATCCACCGCAACCACCAGTTGCACCAATAATTCCACCTGTCCATGTGAACCAATTTGATGAAGTAGCCCCCAGGCCAGCAAACATGATCCTAAGGGATTATGCCAGAACATATCAGTTTGACTGTGAATCAAGTGTTAGACGGCTCCCAGTAGCCGCGAATAACTTTGAAATCCGAACTGGCTTAATTCAAGCCATACAAAAAAATTGTGTATTTAATGGAGAAGCCAGTGAGGATCCTCATACTCATTTGATAGATTTTCTTGAATTGGTTGAAACAGCAAAATACAATGGTGTCTCACCAGATGCCATTAAGCTACGCTTGTTTCCCTTCTCTTTAAAAGGAGAAGCAAAATTATGGTTACGTAGTTTACTATCACGACCCCAAATAGTAACAGGCCATGATGGTGCCTATCGTGGAACTAGGCTAGCCAACCATCACCTGACTACGCATTTGTTCAGTTATAAGAGTTCACAATTTAATAATAAGCATGCAACCAAGCATACAATAGTGTAATTAAGTCTTAGCATCCCAATAGTAGTCTAACAACTCTAACAAACCTCCCAAGACTGGAGTCAATAGTCATGAGCATCTACGAATTTAAAACTAACTCTGCTAAAGACATAATAAGGTCTACGAATCAAATTCTAATACTATAAAAGGAAGGGAAATGGAGAAGCTGTGGACGCTGGACAGCTACCTCGAAATCCCGTAACAGCTGCTAACGAACTGAGACAGCTACTACTCCAGACCATCACCTGAATTTGTGCACAGAGGCACAGGGAGTCTTTATGAGTACGCCAACTCAGTAGTAATGAAAATAAATCACAGTCTGAGAACTATAAAACACACCGTACAGATACACAATTTCACAAAACCAGTAAAACACCAAGTCACCATGTAGTATTCATCAAATACATAAGTTTAGAAAACCAAGTTTCCAGAAATCCTTTGAAACAAGTGTAATATCAGTATATCTTAGTAAAATGCTCAGTAAAAACCAGTTCGAAAATAAAGTAAATCATAGTTCAAAAACTTAGTAAAATCATCATAAATCTGCCCCTCGGGCCAAAATCATTTCTCGTAACAGCTGCCTCTCAGGCATTCTCACAATCACTCAGTAACAGCCCCGCGGGCAATAATCATCACTCAATAGGTACCTGCGCTCACTGGGGGTGTGTACAGACTCTGGCTCCTACAGCCCAAGCGCTATAACAACATAAGGCCTGAAAGCCTCCTCACAATATAGGCTTGAAAGCCTCCCTCATATAAGGCTTGAAATCCTCCTCACAACATAGGCCTAAAAGCCTCCCTCAAATAAGGCCTGAAAGCCTCCGCACAATATAGGCCTGAAAGCCTCCCTCATATAAGGCCTGAAAGACTCCTCACAATATAGGCCTGAACGCCTCACTCAGTTAGACACTCTCAATTTGCCCTTAGGCCACAAACATACCGGGTTCTCGACCCAAAACAGTGTTTTGTTTTTCAAGAAATAGTATCAAAATACTCTGAGTGACAAAACAATTTATCAGGAAAAGACTGAGTGTACAATCCTAACATGTAGTGAGGAAAATATAGTAAACACAACCCCCAAGGGGTAAACAGATCGGCATTAGGCCCCAAACATGGCTTACAACCCAAAACATATCATAATATGTAAATACTAATTAAGCATAAGCTTAGAAATCGGTTTCGCAACTCAATAGTCGCCTAAATAGGGAATATATCTTCAAGTTTCAACCTTTGCATTTCAAAACCCGTGAACGGGTGCATAGTCCGTGATTTCATACGCTCAGGACAAGATTTAAAGACATTACTTACCTCAAACAAGCCCGGAAACTATTCCGAAATACGCTTGCCTCTCGAATCCACCTCTGAATGCTCCAAATCTACCAAGTTCAGATTTTTATCATCAATTTATGCTTAAGGAATAAATCCTAATTGAAAAATATAAATTAGCTCAAAAACCCGAATTTTGTCAAAACCATACCCCCAGGCCCACATCCCGAAACTCAGAATTTGTTATACAAAACTGTTCTTCATCCTCTCACGAGTCCGTACATATAAAGAACGCTAAAATCGGAGTTCGTTTGACCCCTCAAATCATCCCTAGAAGGTCACATAATCTCAAGCCCTAACTTCACTTTTTCTACTAGTTTTCATGAATTAAACACTGATATTTTGATCCTTAATCACATATAATTGAGTTTTTGGGTCCAAAATCCTTCCAATAATGAAGAACAATGATTTCCTCTCATAAAAATCGCCTTAAAAGCTTCTTCCCGTCCAAAAATTGGAAGAACACTCGAACTGCTCGTTATATATATATTGTTCACGCGTTTTACTGCTCCCAATGGATTCCTTGTGCAATTCTAATCAATTTAGGCTTTTGAATCACTCAATTTGACCTTATAATGAAGGATATATGTAGGTTTTAAGATTTGCAAATAGTGCAGGTTTTTAATACGTCGTCAAGCGCAAATTCGTAACTAACCTGAAAAATCTGGCAACCTTGGTAAAATGGCCATAAAATCCTCATACGATGTCCAAATTTGACGGTTTCTTTTTCTACGGGGCCGTAATTACGATACGCATCTAATTCTTCATTCAAGACAGTAATCGGAGCTCATTTGTTCAATATGATATCATTTTTTCTTGAAGAAACAACGTCGAAGCATAAGAAAAACGAGCACAACGCAGCCCAAACCTATCTGAAACTCACCCGAGCTCCTCGGGACCCCGTACGAACATACTAACAAGTCCCATTACATAACTTGAACTTAGTTGAACCTTTGGGACACCCAAAACAACACCAAAACACCAGATCTACGTCGAATTCAAGCCTAAGAACTTCTAAATCTCCAACTTTCGCCAATTCAAGCTTAATTCTACACCGGACATCACAAAATTATTCTGAACACACTCATAAGTCTCAAATCACCTAACGAAGCTATTCGAGCCATAAAATCCGCATTCCGAGGTCGTTTACCAATAAGTCAACTCTCAGTTGACTTTTCCAACTACAAAACTATTTTTAGAGACTAAATGTCTCAATTCTCACTACAGTCATTCTGAACCCGAGCCAACCGACTCTAACACATCATAAACAGCATAACCAACTTATGACAAGGCAATAATAGCAATAATAATGCAAATTCTATGGAACGACCGATCGGGTCGTTACATTCTCCCCCACTTAAACATACGTTCGTCCTCGAACGTGTCCAGAGTTGTTCCAAACACCACCAAAATTGTTGTGTAACCTACCATGCACATATTCGGAGGTGATTCCACGTCACCTTACCCCATATAGGTCTAATAGCACAACATAGTTGAAATTGGTAAGTCCGATCCTGACCCATAAACCTTAGAACTAAATTTCCACTTCTAAGTCCATTCAGAAGATCAAATTTCCACGACTATAAGCTGAAAAAGTTTGAACACGCTGTATCAAGCCATATCCTCAACATAAGATGAAATCACATAATATACCGCATGACTCAACACTCATAGCGATGACTCCTAATCCCAATCGCTGCTCATAACAACCCAATGCCGATAAATAACCTCTTATCAAACAAAACCTCGCTTAAACACCTTCATATGGTGTCGTTGATGAAAGCAACACGTAGAAACCAGCAACCATTCGTGTGATCAGCATCAATACCATCCAGAGCCATAACTTGTGCAACTCGTGCGCTCAATAACAACATCCCAAGAGCTCATTTCATTAAATAAAGAGGACTCACATGAGAGGACTATCCTGCCACTAACACTTACCAAACTGCATCATGCTAAAAACCTGGTACACATAATTAAATCAAAACACACGAATCTGACACCAAGGATCATACCTCTACATGACTCCGCTACAATGTGTGATCCTATCCAACGCTGGACCACATGACATACTCCAAGACACCTTGCTCAAAATCAATAGCCATGCAAAATTCGGCATCAATTACTCAAAGTGCATTGCCATAACCACGGGAAAATCGGATGATACCATGCCACCCGAACCAAAAAGAACATAACCAACACGTCTCAATCCTGTAACACCCAATTACTTACCTTACTCAAATCTCGCTATAAAGCCCCGATAGAACCGCACCCTATGCACATATAACCAACGATCACAATCCCTCGAAACAACGAAAGGCAACTCATAGATCACTCCAAAACACGAATAAGCTCAATAACAATCGAATGGTACATCCCTCAACAATAGCAATTCGGAGTCAACAATTCTGATTCGGGGCAGACCACACACCCATACTGGCCTACCAATAACTCTAAGTCAACTCTGGTCACCCACAACAAGTAGATAACTCTCATAATGTTCATAATGACTGAATCATGACATATACTAACACCTGACTAGCTTTGCTCGTATCCTCGTAGTTCACAACTACAAAAATAATTTGTTCATGAAAACTCCCAGTCTCAAAATCCATGAGGCGCACCAATTACCATATCTGATCCCAATTCCACCACTCAAATATATAACACGCCCCTAATACTTTATCATTCCACGAGGGATACCCCCATAATTCCTCTGTGACACCAAGCAACCTTGAATATCAGCAGTCGATCCAACAAGAGAGCGACTAACACCAATGAAGCACCCTTAACTCAAAAACATTGCCCCTTCTGAACATGTGCCCTCATCAAGACACCAAATTAGTATATCATCGACCTAGTCATCTGAGACCGCCAGTACTGACCTTCCTTCTTGAACTGAACTGTGACCTCACATATGCCAATCTCCGCTATACACAGAATACCGCATACGCCATGCCATCTTATGATAAATATGAGAACTTCATGCTCCCTTCCTAGCCACAAACAACTACATACCTAACTAGCCAAGAACTTTCCATTTGATCCCATCTAGAAGCAAAATCAATATACATCACATGGCCCTCACGCCAGTAGAAATATACATCTCTAATCGTTGTAAAAACCATCAAGAACTCCCGAATCACATTTGCACAACACCAACCATCAGGACTGAATCCTCCTAACTCAACCAGGCTACGCATGCCACCAAACTCCAAGAGAATTGCTAAGAAACACCTGTAATAACTCATTACCCTATAAACACCCAAAGAACTAACCATATCCCTTATCATGCCGATCCGACCTACTACCAAGATGTCATATTTATCCAAGTTCCTTCTGACTTACCTTCGAATTGATACTTCTTCTTGACATACCGCAATTCTCAATCCCGGCTCACCGCACGAAACCCAAGCATAAAAATATACAATCTAAGGCTCATAAGCCGTTGAATACTCCCTCAATTATCCCAAAATGCACCACATTAGAAATACTTACCCTGAAGAGACTTCCTGCGAATTTAAAGTCATTACCTTCACTTTCCTGATACTGATGGATAGAATCCATGATAATGCAAATACACCACAAGCCTTGACACCTTCCCCGTAAATCTCAGTTCTAGCCCTTCTCACACCTTGAAGATCCTCGATCGCTACATATAACCTTGAATCCGTCTGAACCATTCTCGAACGTCATTTACTCTATGCAATTTCAATTACACTAACCAAGTAAACAGAACGACCTGACCCCGCTTGCAATCCACATACGAAGAAAGTAATCCACACCTTTGAAGTAACAAGCAAACTCATACACTGCACCCACTACCCTTTCAAGTACAACCCAATCATTCAATAAATTTCACCTCTACAAGTCATAATTGATTCACCAACATACTTCAAACCGAAACCAATACGACACCTAATCGTGTAATCAACTTATCAGTAGCGGACTCCCCTACTTGGATCAAAGCCAAAGATCAAGACAAACAATAACTCACGACGCCCACACATTATCACTGCCACCATACTGTGGTGGGATTCAACTAAATCCTTCATACGCTCATATGACCCAGACCATCTAACCCTCAACTCGTATGCAATTCTTGCATTCACCATTGTAATGATCATTCCAACTCCCACAAGCGATTTAAAATCAAATTACAACATACATCATCTACTGGTAGAAAGAACTTGCTACAGATAAACATAAGGGTCACACACCTCAAGACAACCCGCAGGAAATACCCTTGCCTGCTTAACCTCAAAAGATATCTCCCTATACACTTTCGAAAATCATAGCTATCACGCAATCATTATACCTTCCTACATTAGAATACAACCACTGCCTGCCCCCAAGACATCCCATTTAGCGGTATAAGAACCTGAAGCTGATGACAATACTAACACTGGGGCTGTGGTCAAGGAATTCTTAAGCTTCTGGAAGCTCTACTCACACTCGTCTGACCACATAGATACCTTCACTGGACACCACGGGTCCCAAGAATGCTACTGAACTGAGCCAACAATTCACACTTGGAGAACTTCGCACAAAGCTTCTCCTCCCTATATCCTTGTGATACCATCATCAAATGTCGAGTATGCTATCCCTGGCTACGAGAGTACAGCATGATGCCATCAATAAATACAATAACAAAGGAGTTATAATACGGCTGAATACACCGGCAATTAAATACATAGACGTTGTTGGGGCATTGGTCAGCCCTAAAGACATCACAGAAACTTAGAACATAACAGGAAAACCCACTTCACTCCACAACTAAACTACACAATAGGTCCTTCAATACTCATAACTCGAAGCCATATTCTAACTCAATACAGAAGTCAAATAATCAATAGTTCTTAACACATCTCCCGCTAATTCATTTTGGTCACAATCAAACAACTTGAATACATCTAAATGTCCGATCACACTCACCAGTCATCTAGTCACAAAGTTCCATCAATAAGGACACAAACGGACATATAAGTCCCCCAACACATGTGCTCACCCAAATGAAATCTCAACACCAAAGCCACAGATAAAATCCGGCCTCAAGTCCTTCCGACTGGCCCATTATTAACATGTTAAAAATCACTTCTCACCTATGGAAGTCACAATCCGTCGACGCACAACTGATACCAAGCGCTCGCGTGCGCATTCGAATACATGAAAGGAATTCAAAGAGTTACGCTTTTGGCTGAATAACTGGATTCGCACGATAAGAATTCAAGAATGTGGAATGTTTCCTAAGGGTTCTGCAGCCTCTCGAAGATAAGTACAGACGTCTCCGTACCGATCCGCAAGACTCTACTAAACCTGCTCATGACCGTTGAGTCCTATGTAACCTAGAGCTCTGATACCAACTTGTCACGACCCCAAATCCTAACAGGCCGTGATGGCGCCTATCGTGGAACTAGGCTAGCCAACCATCACCTGACTACGCATTTGTTCAATTATAAGAGTTCACAATTTAATATTAAGCATGCAACCAAACATAGAATAGTGTAATTAAGTCTTATCGTCCTAATAGTAGTTTAACAACTCTAACAAACCTCCCAAGACTGGAGTCAATAGTCATGAGCATCTATGAATTTAAAACTAACTCTGCTAAAGACATAATAAGGTCTACGAATCAAATTCTAATACTATAAAAGGAAGGGAAATGGAGAAGTTGTGGACGCTGGACAACTACCTCGAAATTCTGTAACAGCTGCTAACGAACTGAGACAGCTACTACACCAGACCATCACCTGAATCTGTGCACAGAGGCACAGGGAGTCTTTTTGAGTACGCCAACTCAGTAGTAATGAAAATAAATCACAGTCTGAGAACTATAAACACACTGTACAGATACACAATTTCACAAAACCAGTAACACACCAAGTCACCATGTAGTATTCATTAAATACATAAGTTTAGAAAACCAAGTTTCCAGAAATCCTTTGAAACAAAGGTAATATCAGTATATCTTAGTAAAAACCAGTTCGAAAACGAAGTAAATCATAGTTCGAAAACTTAGTAAAATCATCATAAATCTGCCCCTCGGGCCAAAATCATTTCTCGTAACAGCTGCCTCTCAAGAATTCTCACAATCACTCAGTAACAGCCCCGTAGGCAATAATCATCACTCAGTATCAATCATCACTCAGTATCAGCCCCGCGGGAAATAATCATCACTCTAGGTACCTACGCTCACTGGGGGTGTGTACAGACTCCGGAGGGGCTCCTACAGCCCAAGCGCTATAACAACATAAGGCCTGAATGCCTCCTCACAATATAGGCCTGAAAGCCTCCTCACAACATAGGCCTAAAAGCCTCCCTCAAATAAGGCCTGAAAGCCTCCACACAATATAGGCCTGAAAGCCTCCGCACAATATAGGCCTGAAAGCCTCCCTCATATAAGGCCTGAAAGCCTCCTCACAATATAGGCCTGAAAGCCTCACTCAGTCAGACACTCTTAATTTTCCCTTAGGCCATAAACATACCGGGTTCTCGACCCAAAACAGTGTTTTGTTTTTCAAGAAATAGTATCAAAATACTCTCAGTGTCAAAAAAATTTATCAGGAAAAAAGTGAGTGTAAAATCCTAACATATAGTGAGGAAAACATAGTAAACACAACCCCCAAAGGGTAAACAGATCGGCACTAGGCCCAAACATGGCTTACAACCCAAAATATATCATAATATGTAAATACTAATTAAGCATAAGCTTAGAAATCGGTTTTGCAACTCAATAGTCGCCTAAATAGGGAATATGTCGCCAAGTTTCAACCTTTGCATTTCAAAACCCGTGAAAGGGTGCATAGTCCGGGGTTTCATACCCTCAGGACATTATTTAAAGATATTACTTACCTCAAACTAGCCCGGAAACTATTCCGCAATATGATTTCCTCTCGAATCCACCTCTGAATGCTCCAAATCTACCAAGTTCAGATTCTTATCATCAATTAATGCTTAAGGAATAAATCCCAATTGAAAAATATAAATTTAGCTCAAAAACCTGACCCTCGGTCCCGCATCCCTAAGCTCAGAAATTTTTATACAAAACTGTTCTTCATCCTCTCACGAGTCCGTACATATAAAAAACGCAAAAATCGGAGTTCGTTTGACCCCTCAAATCATCCCTAGAAGGTCTCATAATCTCAAGCCCTAACTTCACTTTTCTACTAGTTTTCATGAATTAAACACTGATATTTTGATCCTTAATCACATATAATCGAGTTTTTGGGTCCAAAATCCTTACCTCAATGAAGAACAATGATTTCCTCTCTTAAATATCGCCTCAAAAGCTTCTTCCCATTCAAAAATTGGAAGACAACTCGACTGCTCGTTATATATATACTTTTCACGCGTTTTACTGCTCCCAATGGATTCCTTGTGAAATTCTAATCAATTTAGGATTTTGAATCACTCAATTTGACCTTATAATGAAGGATATATGTAGGTTTTAAGATTTCCAAATAGTGCAGGTTTTTAATACGCCGTCAGGGGCAAATTCGTAATTAACCTGAAAAACCTGGCAACCTTGGTAAAATGGCCATAAAATCCTCATACGATGTCCAAATTCGACGATTATTTTTTTTACGGGTCCATAATACGATACGGATCAAATTCTTCATTCAAGACAGTAATCGGAGCTCAGCTGTTCAATATGATATCATTTTTGCTTGAAGAAACGACGTCGAAGCATAAGAAAAACGAGCACATTGCAGCCCAAACCTATCCAAAACTCATCTGAGCTCCTCGGGACCCCGTACAAACATACTAACAAGTTCCATTACATAACTTGAACTTAGTTGAACCTTCGGGACACCCAAAACAACACCAAAACACCAGATCTACGTCGAATTCAAGCCTAAGAACTTCTAAATCTCCAACTTTCGCCAATTCAAGCTTAATGCTACACCGGACATCACAAAATTCTTCTTAACACACTCCTAAGTCCCAAATCACCTTAACGAAGCTATGCGAGCCATAAAATCCACATTCCGATGTCGTTTACCAATAAGACAACTCTCAGTTGACTTTTCCAACTACAAAACTATTTTAGAGACTAAATGTCTCAATTCTAACTACAACCATTCTGAACTCGAGCCAACCGACTCTAACACATCATAAACAGCATAACCAACCTATGACAAGGCACTAACAGCAATAATAATACAAATTCTAAGGAACGACCGACCGGGTCATTACATTTACCTAGAGGATCTATTACAACATGGGACCAAATGACTCAAAAATTTCTTAGTAAATATTTTCCCCCAGCCAAAGCCACTAAGATGAGGCAGGACATAACTAATTTTATGCAAACTGACACAGAGTCAGTATACCAAGCATGGGAAAGACCACTACAAAAGCTTTACATTTACTAAATGAGATTTCTTAAAATGCGGTTCAATGGCCATCTGACAGAGTTATCCTTAAGAAAGCTGCAGCCATAAACCAATCTGATGTTCTGACAACCTTGTCAAAACAAATTGCTCTTTTGACTCAGAAGTTTGATACTTTTCAGGCAAATTCTCAGCAAAATATTGTGTCTGAAAATTGTGATATTTGTGCAGGAAATCATCAAAACCATGAATGCCAAGCAAACAATCAAGTTGAAGAATAGATGAACATGATTCTATACAGAGGCTACCAATATGGTAATTCTTTGGCCCAAAAGCACCCTGGTTTCCAATGGAGTAATCCCAATGGAGCAGAAAATGCTCAGCATTTTCAAAAACCACCAACACAAGCACCACCTGGATTTCAAGGACAAAACAGGATGCAATAGAATTTTAGGCCATATCAGCCTAGACAACAACAACAGGCACCAACCTTGGAAGACTTGATGTATAAGTACATCAAAACAACTTATGAGAAGATGGAAAGTCAACATGTTGCTTTCAAGAACTTGGAATTTCAAGTAAGTCAATTGGCCACTTTAATTTCAGGAAAGATCCAGGGACCATTGCCCAGCAATACGGAAAAAAATCCAAAAGAACATGTTAAAATAATTGCCTTGCGATCAGGTAAAAATCTTAATGATCCATACCCTAACAGGGAAGGTAAGTTAAAGGAAGATCAAGCTCAAAATCAAACTAATGATAATGGCAAGAAAAAAGCTGAATCCGAGAAAAGAAAATGAGTGCTCAAGAAAGTAAAGAAAATACCAATGTTGAGCCAATTCCTTTTCCACAAAAATTTAGAAGGGAAAAACTTGATCAGCAATTTTCTAAATATTTGGAAATTTTGAAACAATTGTATATAAATATTCCTTTCACAGACGCTCTGACCCAAATGCCATCATATGCCAAGTTTTTGAAAGAAATTCTTTCCAGCAAAAGAAAACTTGAGGGAACTTATGTGGTTAAGCTAACAGAAAAATGCAGTGCGATTTTGCAAAATAAGCTTCCACAAAAACTTGTAGATCCAGGTAGTTTTACTATTCCTTGTACTGTAGGAGGAACTCATTTTGAAAAGGCTTTATGTGATTCTGGAGCGTCAATCAATTTGATGCCTTTTTCGATTTTTCAAAAGTTGGAACTTGGGAATATAAAAAATACAGTTGTTTCTTTGCAGTTAGCTTCAAAGTACAAAAAAGGCAAAAGGAATCATTGAAAATGTTCTTGTTATAGTAGATAAGTTTGTATTCCCAGTGGACTTTATAGTCCTGGAAATGGAAGAAAATACTGATGTACCTCGGCATCCTCACAGTCACTCTGCCCATCAGGCATCCTCACAGTCGCTCTGCCCATCAGGCATCCTCACAGTCGCTCTGCCCATCAGGCATCCTCACAGTCGCTCTGCCCATCAGGCATCCTCACAGTCGCTCTGCCCATCAGGCATCCTCACAGTCGCTCTGCCCATCAGGCATCCTCACAGTCGCTCTGCCCATCAGGCATCCTCACAGTCACTCTGCCCATCAGGCATCCTCACAGTCGCTCTGCCCATCAGGCATCCTCACAGTCGCTCTGCCCATCAGGCATCCTCACAGTCACTCTGCCCATCAGGCATCCTCACAGTCGCTCTGCCCATCAGGCATCCTCACAGTCGCTCTGCCCATCAGGCATCCTCACAGTCACTCTGCCCATCAGGCATCCTCACAGTCACTCTGCCCATCAGGCATCCTCACAGTCACTCTGCCCATCAGGCATCCTCACAGTCACTCTGCCCATCAGGCATCCTCACAGTCACTCTGCCCATCAGGCATCCTCACAGTCACTCTGCCCATCAGGCATCCTCACAGTCACTCTGCCCATCAGGCATCCTCACAGTCACTCTGCCCATCAGGCATCCTCACAGTCACTCTGCCCATCAGGCATCCTCACAGTCACTCTGCCCATCAGGCATCCTCACAGTCACTCTGCCCATCAGGCATCCTCACAGTCACTCTGCCCATCAGGCATCCTCACAGTCACTCTGCCCATCAGGCATCCTCACAGTCGCTCTGCCCATCAGGCATCCTCACAGTCGCTCTGCCCATCAGGCATCCTCACAGTCACTCTGCCCATCAGGCATCCTCACAATCACTCTTCATAAGCCCCGCGGGCATCACTCATTCGGTACCGGTGCCCACTGGGGGGTGTTACAGACAACGGAAGGGCTCCTACGGCCCAAGCGCAATAATAACATAAGCCTTGGAAGCCTCCTCACATCACTCATAAGGCTTGGAAGCCTCCTCACCTCTCCGGCGCTCACTGGAAATGGACTCAGACTCCGAAGGGGCTCCTACAGCCCAAGCGCAATAATAAGCCACAACATGGCATAATTCACACACAATATAGGCCCGCAGCCTCACTCATATCATATCATCCTCACAATATAGGCCAGCAGCCTCACTCAGTCAGACACTCTCAATTTGCCCTTCAGGCCATAAATATACCGGGTTCTCGACCCAAAAATAGTATTTCATTTTCAAGAAGTAGTATCAAAATACTCTGAGTGTCAAAACAATTTCACAGAAAAGACTGAGTGAAAAATCATAACATAGCAGTGAGGAAAATAGTAAAAACATCCCCCAAGGGGTAAACAAATCGGCACTAGGCCCCAAACATGGCTAACAGCCCAAAACATATCATAATGTATAAATACTAATTAAGCAAAGGCTTAAAAATCGGTTTCGCAACTCAATAGTCGCCCAAATTAGGAACCATGTTCCAAAGTTTCCACCTTTTTATTCCAAAACCCATGAAAGGGTGCATAGTCCGGGGTTTCATACCCTCAGGACACGATTTCAAGACATTACTTACCTCAAAATTAGCCCGGAATTATTTCGCAACACGTTTGCCTCTCGAATCAACCTCCAAAGGCTCCAAATCTACCAAGTTCAGATTTTTATCATCAACATATGCTTAAGAAATAAATTCTCATTGAAAAATATCGAATTTAACTCAAAAATCCGAAACCGGTCAAAATTCGACCCCCGGTCCCGCGTCCCAAAACTCAGAAATTTTTACATAAAAGTGTTCTTCATCTTCTCATGATTCCGTACATATAAAAAACACCAAAATCGGAGTCCGTTTGACCCCTCAAATCGACCCTTGAAGGTCTCATAATCTCATGCCCCAAAATCCTATTTTTCTACTGTTTTTCATGAATTAAAGGATGGTATTATGGTCTATAATCACCCATAAACGAGTTTTAATGATCAAGACACTTACCTCTATGAAGAACACTGATTTCCTCTCTTAAAAATTCCCTCAAAAGCTTCTCCCCGGTCAAAAATTGGAAGAAAACTCGAACTGCTCGTTATATATATTGTTCACGCATTTTCCTGCTCCCAATGGATTCCTTGTGAAATTCTAATTAATTTAGGCTTTTGAATCACTCAATTTGACCTTATAATGAAGGATATATGTAGGTTTTAAGATTTGCAAATAGTGCAGGTTTTTAATACGCCGTCAGGGGCAATTTCGTTATTAACCTAAAAAATTTGGGCAATCTTGGTAAAATGGCCTAAACATCCTCATACGATGTCCAAATTCGACGATTCTTTTTTCTACGGGTCCGTAATTACGATACGGATCTAATGCTTCATTCAAAACAGTAATAGGAGCTCATTTGTTCATTATGATATCATATATGCTTGAAGAAACGACGCCGAAGCATAAGAAAAACGAGCACAACGTAGCCCAAACCTATCCAAAACTCACCCGAGCTCCTCGGGACCCCGTAAGAACATAATAACAAGTCCCATTACATAACTTGAACTTAGTCGAACATTCGTAACACTCAAAACAACACCAAAACACCAAATTTACGTCAAATTCAAGCCTAAGAACTTCTAAATCTCCAACTTTCGTCAATTCAAACCTAATTCTACACTGGACATCACAAAATTATTCTGAACATACTCCTAAATCCCAAATCACCTAACGAAGCTATCCGAGCCATAATAATCCGCATTCCGTGGTCGTTTACCAATAAGTCAACTCTTAGTTGATTTTTCCCATTTTAAGGCTATTCTTAAGGACTAAGTGCATGAATTCTCATTTAACCATTCTGTTTCCAAGCCTATCAACTCTAACACATTAATAACAGAATAACCAATCTATGATAAGTCAATAACAACAATTATAATGCAGGTTTTACGTAACGACAGACCGGGTCGTTACATTCTCCACCACTTAAACAAACGTTCGTCCTCGAACGTGCCTAGAGTCTTTCCAAACACCGCCAAAATTGTTGTGTAACCTACCATGCACATGATCGGAGATTATTCCATGTTACTTTACCCCATATAGGTCTAATAGCGTAACATAGTTGAAATTTCGTAGTTCGGTCTTGACCCATAAACCTTAGAACTAAATTTCCACCTCTTGAATGATTTACAAGTTCTAATCCCACAACTATAAGCTGAAATAGTCTGAACACACTGTATCAAGCCATATCCGCAAAACAAGATGAAGTCACATAATATACTGCTTGACTCAACACTCATAGTGATGACTCCTAATCCCAATCGCTGCTCATAACAACCCAACACCGGTAAATAACCTCTTATCAAACAATTCCTTGCTTTAACACCTTTATATGGTGCCGATGATGAAAGAAACACGTAGAAACCAACAACCATTCGCCCGCTCAACATCAATACCATCCATAGCCATACTTGTGCAACTCGTGCACTCAATAACAACATCCTAAGAGCTCAATTCATAAAATAGAGAAGACTCACACGAGAGGACTATCCTGCCATTTCTCTTGCCATTACCACATCATGTTAAAAGCCTGATACACATTGTGAAACCATATCGCACAAATCCGAAACCAAGGATCATTCCTCTACCTAACTGAGCTACAAAGCGTGATCCCATCCAACCGCTGGACCAGTTTACACACTCCAAGCCACCTTGCTCAAAATCAATAACCATGCGAAATTCGACATCAATTACTCGAGGTGCATTGCCATAACCACGGGAGAAATCAGACGATACCATGCCACCCGAACCAGAAAGAACATAACCAATACGTCTCAATCCTGCAACACCCATACTGGCCTACCAATAACTCTAAGTCAACTCTGGTCACCCATAACAGGTAGATAACTCTCCGAACAATCATAACGACTGAATCATGACATATGCTAACACCTGACTAGCTTTTCTCGCATCCTCGTAGTTCACAACTACAAAAATAATCTGTTCAGGAAAACACCTCGTCTCAAAATCCATGAGGCGCACCAATTTCTATATTTGATCCCAATTCCACCACTCAAATAACACGCCCCTAATACTTTATCATTCCACGAGGGATTCCCCCATAATTCCTTTGTGTCACCAAGAAACCTTGAATATCAGCAGTCGCTCCAACAAGAGAGCGTCGTAACACCAATGACGCATCCTTATTCAAACACATCTCCTTAAACACATTGTCCCTTATTATTGTATACCCTCATCCAGTCACACCAATTAGTGATATCATTTACCTAATCATCTTAACTGCCAGTTCTGACCTTCCTTCCAGAACTGAACCGTGACCTCGCATATGCCACTCTCCACTATACACAAAATACCGCATACACCATCCAATCCTAGGATAAATATGAGAACTTCATGCTCCCTTCCTATCCACAAACAACTACGTACCCAACTAGTCCAGAACTTTCCATTTGATCCCATCTAGAAGCAAAATCACTATACATCACATGGTCGTCACGCCAGTAGAAAATATACATCTCCAACCGTGGTAGCAACCATCAAGAAATCCCGAATTACATTTGTACAACACCCAACTGCCAGGACTGAATCCTTCTAACTTAACCAAACTACGCATGCCACAAAATTCCAAGAGAATTTCTAAGAAACACATGTAACAACTCATTACCTTACAAACACCCAAAGAACTAACCATATCCCTTATCATGTCGATCCAACCTACTACCAAGCTGCCTTATTTATCCAAGTTCCTTCTGACTTACCTTTTAATTGATACTTCTGCTTGCCATAATGCTGAAATTCTCAATCCAGACTCACCACACGAAATCCGAGCATAAAGATATACCGTTTAATGCTCATAAGCCGCTGAATACTCTCTCAAATATCCCCAAAGCACCACATTAAATTCTTACCCTGAAGAGAATTCCTGCGAATCTAAAGTCATCACATTCACCTCCCAGATACTGAAATGAAGAATCTATGATAATGTTTTACACTCTCCTACATAAATCTCAGTACTAGCCAATTACACACCTCGAAGACTTCCAATCATTACATATAACCTTGAATCCGTTTGAACCATTCTCGAACGTCATTTAATCTACGCAATTTCAATTACACTAACCAAGTAAACAGAACGACCTGACCCCGTTTGCAATCCACATACTAGGAAAGTAATCCATACCATTGAAGTAACAAGCACACTCATACATTGCACACTCTACACTTACTATTACAACTCCATCATTAAATGAATTCCAGTCTCCGTAAAGTACATTACAACTTGTATCAAAGAAATTTCCATCACTCGAGTCATTCCCAGACTCCACCTCTGTAGGTCATAACTGATTCACCAACATACCTCGAACCGAAACCAATACAACACATAATCGTGTAATCAACTTATCATTAGCGGACTCCCCCACTTGGCTCAAAGCCAAAGATCAAGACAAACAATAACTCACGATGCCCACACATTATCACTGCCACCATAATGTGGTGGGATTCAACTAAATCCTTCATACGCTCAGATGACCCAGAACATCTAACCCTCAACTCGTATGCAAATCTTGCATTCACCATTTTAATGATCATGCCAACTCCCACAAGCGAGCTAAACTCAAATTACAACATACATCATTTACTGGTAGAAAAGGAGTTACTACAGATCAACATAAGGGTCACACACCTCAAGACAACCCGCAGGAGATACCCCTACCTGCTTAATCTCAAAATGTTTTCTCCTTATACACTTCCGAAAATCATAGCCATCACGCAATTATTATACCTTCCTACATTAGAAGGCAACCACTGCCTGCCCCCAAGACATCCCATTTAGCGGTATAAGAACCTAAAGATGATGGCAAAACTAACATTGGGTCTGTGGTCAAGGAATTCTTAAGCTTCTGGAAGCTCTACTCACACTCGTCTGACAACATCGATACCTTCACTGGACACCACGTGTCCCAAGAATGCTACTGAACTGAGCCAACAATTCACACTTGGAGAACTTCGCACAAAGCTTCTCCTCCCTATATCCTTGTGATACCATCATCAAATGTTGAATATGTTATCCCTGGCTACGAGAGTACGCCAGGATGCCATCAATGAACACAATAATAAAGGAGTTATAACACGGCCGAATACCCCGCTAATCAAATACATGAACACTGTTGGAGCCTTGGTCAGCTCAAAAGACATATATGAACTC